>JABUOV010000325.1:30000-48086 GCA_025617405.1 Perca schrenkii
GAGAGACAGGGGACAGACAGACAAACAGGGGACAGAGAGACAGGACAGAGAGACAGGGGACAGAGAGACAGGACAGAGAGACAGGACAGACAGACAAACAGGGGACAGAGAGACAATACAGAGAGACAGGGGACAGACAGACAAACAGGGGACAGAGAGACAGGGGACAGAGAGACAGGACAGAGAGACAGGGGACAGAGAGACAGGACAGAGAGACAGGACAGAGAGACAGGACAGAGAGACAGGGGACAGACAGACAAACAGGACACAGAGAGACAGGACACAGAGAGACAGGGGACAGAGAGACAGGGGACAGAGAGACAGGACAGAGAGACAGAGAGACAGGACAGAGAGACAGGACAGAGAGACAGGGGACAGACAGACAGGGGACAGAGAGACAGGACAGAGAGACAGGACAGAGAGACAGGGGACAGACAGACAAACAGGGGACAGACAGACAGGGGACAGACAGACAGGGGACAGAGAGACAGGACAGAGAGACAGGGGACAGACAGACAGGGGACAGAGAGACAGGACAGAGAGACAGGACACAGACAGACAGGGGACAGAGAGACAGGGGACAGAGAGACAGGACAGAGAGACAGGGGACAGAGAGACAGGGGACAGAGAGACAGGACAGAGAGACAGGGGACAGAGAGACAGGGGACAGAGAGACAGGGGACAGAGAGACAGGACAGAGAGACAGGGGACAGAGAGACAGGGGACAGAGAGACAGGACAGAGACAGGGGACAGAGAGACAGAACAGACAGACAGGGGACAGACAGACAGGACAGAGAGACAGGGGACAGAGAGACAGGACAGACAGACAGCATCACTGTGAACAGAGAGACACAGGTCAGAGACAGACAGGCAGAGAGACAGGCAGGCAGACAGACAGACAGCATCAGTGTGAACAGAGAGAAGCGAGGGATGAAGAGAGGGAAAAGGAGAGAGAGACAAATCTTTATGAAGACAGACACGCAGACGGACATTTGGGACTCAGTGTGCAAAGATATTAACGTCAGCTGACGTCTTCTCTCGTCCAATCAGTGTGCAGCGAGATCGACCAATGGCCTTCCCCTGTTCCTGGACAGACGCTCCACCTGCCGCTGATGGGCGGGGTCTTACAGGTGAGGGGCTTGGCCTGTAGAAGAGGGGCGGGGTCTTACAGGTGAGGGGGCGGGGCCTTTAGAAGAGGGGGCGGGGTCTTACAGGTGAGGGGCGGGGCCTTTAGAAGAGGGGTGGGGTCTTACAGGTGAGGGGCGGGGCCTGTATATGAGGGGGCGGGGCCTGTAGAAGAGGGGGCGGGGTCTTACAGCTGATGGGCGGGGTCTTTCAGGTGAGGGGCGTGGCTTGTAGAAGAGGGGCAGGGTCTTACAGGTGAGGGGGCGGGGCCTGTAGAAGAGGGGCGGGGTGTTACAGGTGAGGGGCGGGGCCTGTAGAAGAGGGGCGGGGTCTTACAGGTGAGGCACGGGGCCTGTAGACAAGGGGGCGTGTCCTTTATGTGTATCAAAAGGCTGGTTGGAGATCAGCCAGGTCCGCACAGAATCCATCACCGGCGATCGCCGCCCAATGCATGCTGGGTAGATTTTTGTCCTACACGCTCCGACTGCAAGACCCAGGCAGACCCAGGGGCATGCTGGGAAACAGCGGCCTCTCTGCTGATCTAACAGCTGATTGGTTCAGAATCGACTCAACATGATGACGTTTTATATAAACCTTTTTATTGATTTTGAATCAGAGGGATTTTAACTGTTAATCTGATTTAAAGGCTGGCATGTTGTGTGGCTGACAGTGATGTCTAGAAATCTTATATTGTATATCTTATATGTACATATAACATATGTATGTGTGTATGTATATGTATGTATATATATATATATATATATATATATATATATATATATATATATATATATATATATTATACATACATACATATAACTAACCAGAGATATATGTATGGTTACAAGCGAGGCGCAGTTCATCTCCAACAAGTCTAAATGTTTTTTGTATATTTTCTTCTTCAGGTTCGGATTCCTTCCAAAACAGACAAACCAGGAGGAAGTCCAGTCAGACAGACTGATAGACAGGTAAATATAGACCTTATTACCAGACTATAGACAGGTAAATATAGACCTTATTACCAGACTATAGACAGGTAAATATAGACCTTATTACCAGACTATAGACAGGTAAATATAGACCTTATTACCAGACTATAGACAGGTAAATATAGCCCTTATTACCAGACTATAGACAGGTAAATATAGCCCTTTATTACCAGACTATAGACAGGTAAATATAGCCCTTATTACCAGACTGATAGACAGGTAAATATTGACCTTATTACCAGACTATAGACAGGTAAATATAGCCCTTTATTACCAGACTATAGACAGGTAAATATAGACCTTATTACCAGACTATAGATAGGTAAATATAGCCCTTATTACCAGACTGATAGACAGGTAAATATTGACCTTATTACCAGACTATAGACAGGTAAATATAGCCCTTTATTACCAGACTATAGACAGGTAAATATAGCCCTTTATTACCAGACTATAGACAGGTAAATATAGACCTTATTACCAGACTATAGACAGGTAAATATAGACCTTATTACCAGACTATAGACAGGTAAATATAGACCTTATTACCAGACTATAGACAGGTAAATATAGACCTTTATTACCAGACTATAGACAGGTAAATATAGACCTTATTACCAGACTATAGACAGGTAAATATAGACCTTTATTACCAGACTATAGACAGGTAAATATAGACCTTTATTACCAGACTATAGACAGGTAAATATAGACCTTATTACCAGACTATAGACAGGTAAATATAGACCTTATTACCAGACTATAGACAGGTAAATATAGACCTTATTACCAGACTATAGACCGGTAAATATAGCCCTTATTACCAGACTATAGACAGGTAAATATAGACCTTATTACCAGACTATAGACAGGTAAATATAGACCTTATTACCAGACTATAGACAGGTAAATATAGCCCTTTATTACCAGACTATAGACAGGTAAATATAGACCTTATTACCAGACTATAGACAGGTAAATATAGACCTTATTACCAGACTATAGACAGGTAAATATAGCCCTTATTACCAGACTATAGACAGGTAAATATAGACCTTATTACCAGACTATAGACAGGTAAATATAGACCTTATTACCAGACTATAGACAGGTAAATATAGACCTTATTACCAGACTATAGACAGGTAAATATAGACCTTATTACCAGACTATAGACAGGTAAATATAGCCCTTTATTACCAGACTATAGACAGGTAAATATAGACCTTATTACCAGACTATAGACAGGTAAATATAGACCTTATTACCAGACTATAGACAGGTAAATATAGACCTTATTACCAGACTATAGACAGGTAAATATAGACCTTATTACCAGACTATAGACAGGTAAATATAGACCTTATTACCAGACTATAGACAGGTAAATATAGACCTTATTACCAGACTATAGACAGGTAAATATAGACCTTATTACCAGACTATAGACAGGTAAATATAGCCCTTTATTACCAGACTATAGACAGGTAAATATAGACCTTATTACCAGACTATAGACAGGTAAATATAGACCTTATTACCAGACTATAGACAGGTAAATATAGACCTTATTACCAGACTATAGACAGGTAAATATAGACCTTATTACCAGACTATAGACAGGTAAATATAGACCTTATTACCAGACTATAGACAGGTAAATATAGACCTTATTACCAGACTATAGACAGGTAAATATAGACCTTATTACCAGACTATAGACAGGTAAATATAGACCTTATTACCAGACTATAGACAGGTAAATATAGACCTTATTACCAGACTATAGACAGGTAAATATAGACCTTATTACCAGACTATAGACAGGTAAATATAGCCCTTTATTACCAGACTATAGACAGGTAAATATAGACCTTATTACCAGACTATAGACAGGTAAATATAGACCTTATTACCAGACTATAGACAGGTAAATATAGACCTTATTACCAGACTATAGACAGGTAAATATAGACCTTATTACCAGACTATAGACAGGTAAATATAGACCTTATTACCAGACTATAGACAGGTAAATATAGCCCTTTATTACCAGACTATAGACAGGTAAATATAGACCTTATTACCAGACTATAGACAGGTAAATATAGACCTTATTACCAGACTATAGACAGGTAAATATAGACCTTATTACCAGACTATAGACAGGTAAATATAGACCTTATTACCAGACTATAGACAGGTAAATATAGACCTTATTACCAGACTATAGACAGGTAAATATTGACCTTATTACCAGACTATAGACAGGTAAAAATCTTATTACCAGACTATAGACAGGTAAATATTGACCTTATTACCAGACTATAGACAGGTAAATATAGACCTTATTACCAGACTATAGACAGGTAAATATAGACCTTATTACCAGACTATAGACAGGTAAATATAGACCTTATTACCAGACTATAGACAGGTAAATATAGACCTTATTACCAGACTATAGACAGGTAAATATAGACCTTATTACCAGACTATAGACAGGTAAATATAGACCTTTATTACCAGACTATAGACAGGTAAATATAGACCTTATTACCAGACTATAGACAGGTAAATATAGACCTTATTACCAGACTATAGACAGGTAAATATAGCCCTTTATTACCAGACTATAGACAGGTAAATATAGACCTTATTACCAGACTATAGACAGGTAAATATAGACCTTATTACCAGACTATAGACAGGTAAATATAGACCTTATTACCAGACTATAGACAGGTAAATATAGACCTTATTACCAGACTATAGACAGGTAAATATAGACCTTTATTACCAGACTATAGACAGGTAAATATAGACCTTATTACCAGACTATAGACAGGTAAATATAGACCTTATTACCAGACTATAGACAGGTAAATATAGACCTTATTACCAGACTATAGACAGGTAAATATAGACCTTATTACCAGACTATAGACAGGTAAATATAGACCTTATTACCAGACTATAGACAGGTAAATATAGACCTTATTACCAGACTATAGACAGGTAAATATAGACCTTATTACCAGACTATAGACAGGTAAATATAGACCTTATTACCAGACTATAGACAGGTAAATATAGACCTTATTACCAGACTATAGACAGGTAAATATAGACCTTATTACCAGACTATAGACAGGTAAATATAGACCTTATTACCAGACTATAGACAGGTAAATATAGACCTTATTACCAGACTATAGACAGGTAAATATAGACCTTATTACCAGACTATAGACAGGTAAATATAGACCTTATTACCAGACTATAGACAGGTAAATATAGACCTTATTACCAGACTATAGACAGGTAAATATAGACCTTATTACCAGACTATAGACAGGTAAATATAGACCTTATTACCAGACTATAGACAGGTAAATATAGACCTTATTACCAGACTATAGACAGGTAAATATAGACCTTATTACCAGACTATAGACAGGTAAATATAGACCTTATTACCAGACTATAGACAGGTAAATATAGACCTTATTACCAGACTATAGACAGGTAAATATAGCCCTTTATTACCAGACTATAGACAGGTAAATATAGACCTTATTACCAGACTATAGACAGGTAAATATAGACCTTATTACCAGACTATAGACAGGTAAATATAGCCCTTTATTACCAGACTATAGACAGGTAAATATAGACCTTATTACCAGACTATAGACAGGTAAATATAGACCTTATTACCAGACTATAGACAGGTAAATATAGACCTTATTACCAGACTATAGACAGGTAAATATAGACCTTATTACCAGACTATAGACAGGTAAATATAGACCTTTATTACCAGACTATAGACAGGTAAATATAGCCCTTTATTACCAGACTATAGACAGGTAAATATAGACCTTATTACCAGACTATAGACAGGTAAATATAGACCTTATTACCAGACTATAGACAGGTAAATATAGACCTTTATTACCAGACTATAGACAGGTAAATATAGACCTTATTACCAGACTATAGACAGGTAAATATAGACCTTATTACCAGACTATAGACAGGTAAATATAGACCTTATTACCAGACTATAGACAGGTAAATATAGACCTTATTACCAGACTATAGACAGGTAAATATAGCCCTTTATTACCAGACTATAGACAGGTAAATATAGACCTTATTACCAGACTATAGACAGGTAAATATAGACCTTATTACCAGACTATAGACAGGTAAATATAGACCTTATTACCAGACTATAGACAGGTAAATATAGACCTTATTACCAGACTATAGACAGGTAAATATAGACCTTATTACCAGACTATAGACAGGTAAATATAGCCCTTTATTACCAGACTATAGACAGGTAAATATAGACCTTATTACCAGACTATAGACAGGTAAATATAGACCTTATTACCAGACTATAGACAGGTAAATATAGACCTTATTACCAGACTATAGACAGGTAAATATAGACCTTATTACCAGACTATAGACCAGTATAGACAGGTAAATATAGACCTTATTACCAGACTATAGACAGGTAAATATAGACCTTATTACCAGACTATAGACAGGTAAATATTGACCTTATTACCAGACTATAGACAGGTAAATATAGACCTTATTACCAGACTATAGACAGGTAAATATAGACCTTATTACCAGACTATAGACAGGTAAATATAGACCTTATTACCAGACTATAGACAGGTAAATATTGACCTTATTACCAGACTATAGACAGGTAAATATAGACCTTATTACCAGACTATAGACAGGTAAATATAGACCTTATTACCAGACTATAGACAGGTAAATATAGACCTTATTACCAGACTATAGACAGGTAAATATAGACCTTATTACCAGACTATAGACAGGTAAATATAGACCTTATTACCAGACTATAGACAGGTAAATATAGACCTTATTACCAGACTATAGACAGGTAAATATAGACCTTATTACCAGACTATAGACAGGTAAATATAGACCTTATTACCAGACTATAGACAGGTAAATATAGACCTTATTACCAGACTATAGACAGGTAAATATAGACCTTATTACCAGACTATAGACAGGTAAATATATACCTTATTACCAGAGACTATAGACAGGTGAATATAGACCTTATTACCAGACTATAGACAGGTAAATATAGACCTTATTACCAGACTATAGACAGGTAAATATAGCCCTTTATTACCAGACTATAGACAGGTAAATATAGACCTTATTACCAGACTATAGACAGGTAAATATAGACCTTATTACCAGACTATAGACAGGTAAATATAGACCTTATTACCAGACTATAGACAGGTAAATATAGACCTTATTACCAGACTATAGACAGGTAAATATAGACCTTTATTACCAGACTATAGACAGGTAAATATAGACCTTATTACCAGACTATAGACAGGTAAATATAGACCTTATTACCAGACTATAGACAGGTAAATATAGACCTTATTACCAGACTATAGACAGGTAAATATAGACCTTTATTACCAGACTATAGACAGGTAAATATAGACCTTATTACCAGACTATAGACAGGTAAATATAGACCTTATTACCAGACTATAGACAGGTAAATATAGACCTTATTACCAGACTATAGACAGGTAAATATAGACCTTATTACCAGACTATAGACAGGTAAATATAGACCTTATTACCAGACTATAGACAGGTAAATATAGACCTTATTACCAGACTATAGACAGGTAAATATAGACCTTATTACCAGACTATAGACAGGTAAATATAGACCTTATTACCAGACTATAGACAGGTAAATATAGACCTTATTACCAGACTATAGACAGGTAAATATAGACCTTTATTACCAGACTATAGACAGGTAAATATAGACCTTATTACCAGACTATAGACAGGTAAATATAGCCCTTTATTACCAGACTATAGACAGGTAAATATAGACCTTTATTACCAGACTATAGACAGGTAAATATAGACCTTATTACCAGACTATAGACAGGTAAATATAGACCTTATTACCAGACTATAGACAGGTAAATATAGACCTTATTACCAGACTATAGACAGGTAAATATAGACCTTATTACCAGACTATAGACAGGTAAATATAGACCTTATTACCAGACTATAGACAGGTAAATATAGACCTTATTACCAGACTATAGACAGGTAAATATAGACCTTATTACCAGACTATAGACAGGTAAATATTGACCTTATTACCAGACTATAGACAGGTAAATATAGACCTTATTACCAGACTATAGACAGGTAAATATAGACCTTATTACCAGACTATAGACAGGTAAATATAGACCTTATTACCAGACTATAGACAGGTAAATATAGACCTTATTACCAGACTATAGACAGGTAAATATAGACCTTATTACCAGACTATAGACAGGTAAATATAGACCTTATTACCAGACTATAGACAGGTAAATATAGACCTTATTACAGACTATAGACAGGTAAATATGCTATTACCAGACTATAGACAGGTAAATATAGACCTTATTACCAGACTATAGACAGGTAAATATAGACCTTATTACCAGACTATAGACAGGTAAATATAGACCTTATTACCAGACTATAGACAGGTAAATATAGACCTTTATTACCAGACTGATAGACAGGTAAATATAGACCTTATTACCAGACTATAGACAGGTTAATATAGACCTGATTACCAGACTATAGACAGGTAAATATAGACCTTATTACCAGACTATAGACAGGTAAATATAGACCTTATTACCAGACTATAGACAGGTAAATATAGACCTTATTACCAGACTATAGACAGGTAAATATAGACCTTATTACCAGACTATAGACAGGTAAATATAGACCTTATTACCAGACTATAGACAGGTAAATATTGACCTTATTACCAGACTATAGACAGGTAAATATAGACCTTATTACCAGACTATAGACAGGTAAATATAGACCTTATTACCAGACTATAGACAGGTAAATATAGACCTTTATTACCAGACTATAGACAGGTAAATATAGACCTTATTACCAGACTATAGACAGGTAAATATAGACCTTATTACCAGACTATAGACAGGTAAATATAGACCTTATTACAGACTATAGACAGGTAAATATTGACCTTATTACCAGACTATAGACAGGTAAATATAGACCTTATTACCAGACTATAGACAGGTAAATATAGACCTTATTACCAGACTATAGACAGGTAAATATAGACCTTATTACCAGACTATAGACAGGTAAATATTGACCTTATTACCAGACTATAGACAGGTAAATATAGACCTTATTACCAGACTATAGACAGGTAAATATAGACCTTATTACCAGACTATAGACAGGTAAATATAGACCTTATTACCAGACTATAGACAGGTAAATATAGACCTTATTACCAGACTATAGACAGGTAAATATAGACCTTATTACCAGAGTATAGACAGGTAAATATTGACCTTATTACCAGACTATAGACAGGTAAATATAGACCTTATTACCAGACTATAGACAGGTAAATATAGACCTTATTACCAGACTATAGACAGGTAAATATAGACCTTATTACCAGACTATAGACAGGTAAATATAGACCTTATTACCAGACTATAGACAGGTAAATATAGACCTGATTACCAGACTATAGACAGGTAAATATAGACCTTATTACCAGACTATAGACAGGTAAATATAGACCTGATTACCAGACTATAGACAGGTAAATATAGACCTGATTACCAGACTATAGACAGGTAAATATAGACCTTATTACCAGACTGATAGACAGGTAAATATTGACCTTATTACCAGACTATATACAGGTAAATATAGACCTTATTACCAGAGTATAATCGGTAAATATTGACCTTATTACCAGACTATAGACAGGTAAATATAGACCTTATTACCAGACTATAGACAGGTAAATATAGACCTTATTACCAGACTATAGACAGGTAAATATAGACCTTATTACCAGACTATAGACAGGTAAATATAGACCTTTATTACCAGACTGATAGACAGGTAAATATAGACCTTATTACCAGACTATAGACAGGTAAATATAGACCTTATTACCAGACTATAGACAGGTAAATATATATATATATATATATATATATATATATATATATATATATATATATATATATATATATATATATATGTATATGTGTGTGTATATATATATATGTGTGTGTGTGTATATATATATAGTGTATATAACTGTAATCTGTCGGTGAATAATAAAGTTTTCGTTGTGTTGTCAGAACGTGCTGCCGGCTCCGACTGTGCTGCCCTCCGTCCACGAACTGGACCTCTTCAAGTCTGTCCTCTCTTCCATTATAGTTATTATATTATATAATATTATATAGAGGGGAAGTCCCGCCCCCTATGTGTGTTAGCCCCGCCCCTTCCTGTCTGACAAACTGACAAAACATCACATGTGTAATTCAAACAGGATGTAAACATTATCTGTCTCTCCCCATTCACTACCAGACACATTTTAACTGAAATAAAGTCCCAGGGTGGACACAGGAAGGGGCGGGGCTAACACACAGGAAGGGGCAGGACTAACACAAGGGAAGGGGTGGGGCCAACACAAATGAAGGGGCGGGGCTAACACGCAGGAAAGGGCGGGACTTCCCCTCTCTATTATCATTGAAACGTGATTGTATAGAATTCTGAGGACAATCAGTTTGTCTTGAGAATAAGAGAAGAAGAGAGAATGTTTATCAGGATGAATCAGTAACTTCCTGTTGACCTTTGACCTCCAGGTGTTTCCAGCCGGTCCTTGTTCACCTTCAGATGTTGTGGGAGCTCGTGTTGCTAGGGGAACCACTGGTCGTCATGGCGCCGTCTCCCACCGTCTCCTCGGAAACCGTGCTGGCTCTCATCAGGTAATTCAACAGCCAATCACAGACCAGTGTGTTTCTGTCTCTCAGCCAATCACAGAGCTGTGTATGGTTGTGTGTGTGAGTGTGTGTGTGTTTGTGTGTGTGTGTGTGTGTGTGTGTGTGTGTGTGTCTCTCAGCCAATCAGAACAGTGTGTGTCTCTCAGCCAATCACAGAGCAGTGTGTGTTTGTGTCTCTCAGCCAATCACAGAGCAGTGTGTGTGTTTGTGTCTCTCAGCCAATCACAGAGCAGTGTGTGTGTGTCTGTCTCAGCCAATCACAGAGCAGTGTGTGTGTGTGTGTGTCTCTCAGCCAATCACAGAGCAGTGTGTGTGTGTGTGTGTGTGTGTGTGTGTGTCTGTCTCTCAGCCAATCACAGAGCAGTGTGTGTGTGTGTGTGTGTCTCTCAGCCAATCACAGAGCAGTGTGTGTCTCTCTCAGCCAATCACTGAGCAGTGTGTGTGTGTGTGTGTGTGTGTGTGTGTCTGTCTCAGCCAATCACAGAACAGTGTGTGTGTGCGTGTGTGTCTCTCTCAGCCAATCACAGAGCAGTGTGTGTGTGTGTGTGTGTGTGTGTGTGTGTCTGTCTCAGCCAATCACAGAGCAGTGTGTTTGTGTCTGCAGCATCATCAGCCCTCTGAGGTTCTGCTGTGACTTCCGTCCGTACTTCACCGTCCACGACAGCGAGTTCAGAGAGTTCACCACCAGGACCCAGGCCCCGTCAGTAACCTGTCTGTCTCTCACCTGTCTGTCTCTCAGGCCCCGTCAGTAACCTGTCTGTCTCTCACCTTTCTGTCTCTCAGGCCCCATCAGTAACCTGTCTGTCTCTCACCTGTCTGTCTCTCAGGCCCCGTCAGTAACCTGTCTTTCTCTCACCTGTCTGTCTCTCAGGCCCCGTCAGTAACCTGTCTGTCTCTCACCTTTCTGTCTCTCAGGCCCCATCAGTAACCTGTCTGTCTCTCACCTGTCTGTCTCTCAGGCCCCGTCAGTAACCTGTCTGTCTCTCACCTGTCTGTCTGTCTGTCTCTCACCTGTCTATCTGTCTGTCTCTCAGGCATCGTCAGTAACCTGTCTTTCTCTCACCTTTCTGTCTCTCAGGCCCCATCAGTAACCTGTCTGTCTCTCACCTGTCTGTCTCTCAGGCCCCGTCAGTAACCTGTCTTTCTCTCACCTGTCTGTCTCTCAGGCCCCGTCAGTAACCTGTCTGTCTCTCACCTGTCTGTCTGTCTCTCAGGCATCGTCAGTAACTTTTTACATCTTTATATATATGTTATATGTTGTCTGTCTGTCTCTCACCTGTCTGTATTTCTCTCTCTCACCTGTCTGTCTCTCACCTGTCTGTCTCTCACCTGTCTGTCTCTCAGGCCTAGCGTGGTCCTGGGCGTCACCAATCCATTCTTCATCAAGACGTTTCAGAACTGGCCGCACATCGTCCGCCTCGGAGAAACCAAGATGGCCGGTAACTCTTCTTCTCTTCTTTTTATTTCACACTTTTTTTACCTTCTTCTTCTTCTTTTATCTGCATCTGTTCCTAATCAGCTGTTTGATCTTCAGGTGATTTACCCAAACAGGTGAAGGTGAAGAAACTGTCCAAACTGAAAACTCTGGACACCAAACCAGGTGATCAATATAAGTTATTCATCTAACGTTAACTTTAATAACATAACATTATCACATTATATACATCATAACATTATAACATAACATTATAACATTATAACAATATCACATTATAACATTATAACATTATAGCATCATAACATTATAACATCATAACATTATAACATCATAACATAACATTATAACATCATAACATTATAACATAACATTATAACATCATAACATCATAACATAACATTATAACATCATAACATAATATTATAACATAACATCATAACATTATAACATATTATAACATCATAACATCATAACATAACATTATAACATCATAACATTATAACATAATATTATAACATAACATCATAACATAACATTATAACATCATAACATTATAATATTATAACATAACATTATAACATCATAACATAACATCATAACATTATAACATAACATTATAACATCATAACATTACAACATCATAACATTATAACATTACACATCATAACATTATAACATTATAACATAACATTATAACATCGTCACATTATAACATAACATCATAACATAACATTATAACATCATAACATTACAACATTATAACATAACATTATAACATCATCACATTATAACATAACATCATAACATAACATTATAACATCATAACATTATAACATCATAACATAACATTATAACATCATAACATCATAACATTATAACAATATCACATTATAACATCATAACATTATCACATCATAACATAACATTATAACATAACGTTGCATCATAACATAACATCATAACATTATAACATCATAACATCATATCATAACATTATAACATTATAACATCATGAGATTATAATATTATAACATAACATCATAACATTATAACATAATATAACATAACATCATAACATTATAACATCATAACATCATAACATTATAATATTATAATAACTTTATAACATCATAACATTATAACATAATATTATAACATCATAACATCATAACATAACATCATAACATTATAACATAACCTTATAACATCATAACATTATATCATTACAACATCATAACATTATAACATAACATTATAACATAACATCATAACATTATAACATCATAACATTACAACATTATAACATAACATTATAACATCATAACATTATAACATCATCACATTATAACATTGAATCATAACAAAACATTATCACATCACATTATAACATCATAACATTATAACATAACACTAACATAAAATTATAACATTATAACATTATAACATCATAACATAATAACATTATAACATTATAACATAACATAATAACATAACACTAACATAAAATTATAACATTATAACATTATAACATCATAACATAATAACACTAACATTATAACATCATAACACTATAACATTATAACATAACATCATAACATTATAACTTCATAACATTATAACATCATAACATCATAAAATAACATTATAACATCATAACATAACATTATAAATTTATAACATAACATCATAACACTATAACATAACATCATAACATTATAACATAACATCATAACATTATAACATAACATCATAACATCATAACATTATAACATAACATCATAACATTATAACATTACATCATAACATCATAACATAACATTATAACATCATAACATCATAACATAACATTATAACATAACATTATAACATCATAACATAACATCATAACTTTATAACATCATAACATTATAACATAACATCATAACATTATAACAATTCAATTTTCAATTTTATTTATAGTATCAAATCATAACATAGGTTATCTCGAGACACTTTACAGATAGAGTAGGTCTAGACCACACTCTATAATTTACAAAGCAACCAACAATTCCAACAATTACAGTAATTCCCTCAAGAGCAAGCAGTGCGACAGTGGCGAGGAAAAACTCCCTCTTGGGAAGAAACCTCGGACAGACCCAGGCTCTTGGTAGGCGGTGTCTGACGGGCCGGTTGGGGGGTGTGATGAACAGTGGCGATAATAGTCACATTAATAATGGAACAGTGACTGGATGTAGCGGGAAGCTGCAGGGTTCAGCAGGAAGCTGCAGGGTTCAGCAGGACGCAGCAGGGCACCGTTGAGCTCAGCAAGGAGTGCAGCAGGACCACGGCGACAGCTGGAACCAGGATCTTGGTGCCAACGTTCTCCAAGGAAATACGCTGGGGGAAAAAACATAAGGACTCCGGGGAAACTCCCCAGAAGCTAGGATTAGTAACTAGCATTTCCGGGACGGGATACACGCAAATAGTAATAGTAATAGAGAGGTAGAGGAGAGAGCAGCTCAGTGTGTCACAGGAAGGAAGTCCCCCCGGCAGTCTAGAACTATAACAGCGTAACTATAACATCGTAACTAAGAGAGACAGGTCATAAGGAGAGGTAGCTTTTTCGGGCTTAGAACTCTCCCCCCTGCCGGATCGGGCTTGGCTGGCCTGCCTCCCTCTACTTTGTTATGTATTATTAATCTAACAATTATGAAGAGAAGCAGTTGGGCCAGTTAGGTGAACACTGCAACTCCTCACTCCCTAACTATAAGCTTTATCAAATAGAAGAGTTTTAAGTTCATTCTTGAAAGCGATTACAGTTTCTGCCCCCGAACCCAGATCGGGAGCTGGTTCCATAGGAGAGGAGCCTGATAACTGAAGGCTCTGGCTCCCATTCTACTTTTAGAGACTCTAGGTACCACCAGTAACTCTGCATTCTGGGAGCGCAGTGCTCTAGTGGGACAATAGGGTATTAGGAGCTCTTCTAGATATGATGGTGCTAGACCATTTAGAGCTTTGTAGGTCAAGAGAAGGATTTTAAACTCAATCCTGTATTTTACAGGAAGCCAATGCAAAGAAGCTAATACAGGAGAGATATGATCTCTTTTCTTAGTTCTTGTGAGAACACGCGCTGCAGCATTCTGGATCAGCTGGAGAGTCTTAAGGGACTTATTTGAGCAACCTGACAGTAGGGAATTACAGTAGTCCAGCCTAGACGTAACAAATGCATGAACTAGTTTCTCAGCGTCGTTTTGAGACAGGATATTCCTAATTTTGGCAATGTTACGAAGATGAAAAAATGCTGTTCTTGAGGTTTGTTTTAGATTGGCATTAAAGGATATATCCTGATAACATAACATCATAACATTATAACATAACATCATAACATCATAACATAACATTATAACATCATAACATCATAATATAACATTATAACATAACATTATAACATCATAACATAACATCATAACTTTATAACATCATAACATAACATAGAAAGGATGTCTACAGAGATAGACCTTATAGAAAGGAACTCTACAGAGATAGACCTTATAGAAAGGATCCCTACAGAGATAGACCTTTTTGTTTAAGACTAAGATCCCCAAAATCACCATCACCAAACTCCACCAGACTCCATGTAAATAATCAGGACTTTTATCATCGTAAAACACACTTCATTCAAAGTAGACAGAAACTAAATAAAACTATCAAAAGCCGTCTTGGTTCATCTTTCCACTGTTCCAACAATCACCACTCTGGTTTGTTTGAAATAAACTCTTAATTCACCCATTTACCTGTGGAGATATACTGGCTCTATACACACTAAAAGTCCTGATTATTTACATGGAGTCTGGTGGAAATATGCTGGCTCTATACACGCTAAAAGTCCTGATTATTTACATGGAGTCTGGTGGAGATATGCTGGCTCTATACACGCTAAAAGTCCTGGTTATTTACATGGAGTCTGGTGGAGTTTGCTGATGGTGATTTCGAGGCTGTCTCATTTTAAACAAAAAAGATTTTCCTCATTTATTTGAACCCAAACCAGGTGATCAATATGTTTAGTTATTGATTAAAGTTCACTTCCTGTCTGCAGGCGTCTACACAGCGTTCAAGACGTTTCTACACAAAGACAAGATTCTGATTAAAAGACTGCTGAAGGTAAAAACATCACCATATTTACTGATCTACATATCTTCTCTTCTTTTTAGTTTTTTGCCTGCCTGCCTTCCTGCCTGCCTGTCTCTCTGCCTGTCTGTCTCTCTGCCTTCCTGCCTGCCTGTCTGTCTCTCTGCCTGTCTGTCTCTCCAGTAATTGAAGGATTATTGTGTGTTAGGGGATTCAGAGGAAGCGTCCGTCGGAGGCTCAGAGCGCCATCTTGAGGCGCCACCTGTTGGAGCTCACGCAGAGTTTCATCATCCCACTGGTGAGCCAACAGCCAATCGCATCGCTCTAACACTTTTTTCAAATACGGCGCACTTTCACCGCATAAATTGCAGATTTCTGTGCAAAATATTTGGGTCTTGCATGATGTCATAATCCCATTTTTGTTGCAAAAAATATATCTCGGCAGAAAGTTGAAAAATGTTGCGTTTACTTCACACAAGAGCAGCCATTTTCCCCTGTTGCCATGGGAACGTTATGAAGTGATGTCATTACGCGACGTGAATATCCTCGAAAAGCTGGATGTTGGGGGGGGGGATTTCATTGTATAAATATCATAGAGAGCATATTCCATCCCCACTAAATATCATATAGAGCATATTCCATCACTACTAAATATCATAGAGAGCATATTCATCACTACTAAATATCATATAGAGCATATTCATCACTACTAAATATCATAGAGAGCATATTCATCACTACTAAATATCATAGAGAGCATATTCATCACTACTAAATATCATATAGAGCATATTCATCACTACTAAATATCATATAGAGCATATTCATCACTACTAAATATCATATAGAGCATATTCCATCACTACTAAATATCATAGAGAGCATATTCATCACTACTAAATATCATATAGAGCATATTCATCACTACTAAATATCATATAGAGCATATTCATCACTACTAAATATCATATAGAGCATATTCATCACTACTAAATATCATATAGAGCATATTCCATCCCCACTAAATATCATAGAGAGCATATTCCATCACTACTAAATATCATAGAGAGCATATTCCATCACTACTAAATATCATAGAGAGCATATTCATCACTACTAAATATCATATAGAGCATATTCATCACTACTAAATATCATAGAGAGCATATTCATCACTACTAAATATCATATAGAGCATATTCATCACTACTAAATATCATATAGAGCATATTCCATCACTACTAAATATCATAGAGAGCATATTCATCACTACTAAATATCATAGAGAGCATATTCATCACTACTAAATATCATATAGAGCATATTCATCACTACTAAATATCATATAGAGCATATTCCATCACTACTAAATATCATATAGAGCATATTCATCACTACTAAATATCATATAGAGCATATTCATCACTACTAAATATCATAGAGAGCATATTCCATCACTACTAAATATCATAGAGAGCATATTCATCACTACTAAA
>JABUOV010000326.1:0-25000 GCA_025617405.1 Perca schrenkii
CAATTCAATTCAATTCAATTTTATTTATAGTATCAAATCATAACAGAGTTATCTCGAGACACTTTACAGATAGAGTTCTACTTGATTCTGGCTGATAACATCATTTAAGACCTAACAGATTGAAAGGATTTAAAACTACCTAAGATTGTAACTTTAAAAAACATTATTTCAGGACTGTGGCTCGCTAAATGTTCAAAGATAATATGTGATGTGATGTTAATGCTTTTTAATTATGAATCAAAGTGAAGACATGAGAACATCTTAATGTTCAGCTTATTTATTGATTGTCACCGTACAGCAGATAAACTGGAGACACTTCTGACTTTTCCTCCACGTTGCAGCGAGCTGCGACTGCTTTAAATCATCACAGACCATAACAAGATTTACAGACATCTGCTGGTTTTCTTTCCAGTTTCAAGAACATAAGACCTGCTGTGAGATGAATTGCTTAATGAGAGAAAGATGAATAAATGAGAAGAGATGAGCTGATACTATGCTGTACGTTGGTCCTGGAGAACTACTGCACAGGACGGATCTTCATGCTGATGGCCTTCAGGGAGTAGTTACGACCTTTCCAATGGTACCACTCCACTCCAACATATTGGATAGTGCTGTCAGCCCCCCAACGATAAACACCGTTTGGATTTGCATAGTAACAGGCGTTGTACCAGAACGCCCCCAGGCGTGTTCTGGCACAGTTAGTAGCAGCATCAGAATCCTGGTCTTTGTCGAAGGTGGTAAACTTCTGTCCGTTGTGAAGACTCAGGGAGTCTCCTACAGAAACACAAGTGTATAATCAGAACATTATCATAGAACTAACAATTATATATATATATATATATATATATATATATATATATATATATATATATATATATATATATATATATATATATATATAATTTTATCTATTGATTTGTGTACATGGACACGTCTATCTCGTTTTTTTTTTCGGGATGGTCAGCACATTTTTTAAACTAATGTATTTCAATGGGAAGCATCTTTCGTGATCACTATGGAGTATGTAGCATGAACCAACGTCACACTCCACAACATTAATGGCTGAAATTCTCGTCCTTAATGTGGAAACCTCACCTGCTCCTCCATTAATGAATCCAGAAACAGATAGTTTGTATCCATAGATTTCTGGATCGATGGAGAACGAGGAGTAACGAGCGAACGCTTTGTTTCCTTCAAAGTCCTCCATGTCAACCAGCAGCTCGTACTTTCTCCTCAGAGTCAGGTGGTAGAGAGACTCCAGACCTGAAAACAATCAAACATTTAGAAAAAGTTTCATGAAGACATGACTGTTAGTTTAGATTCATTTCTCACCGAGCCAGTACTCTCCAGCAGCGCTACCAAAGCCGGTCTTGTATTGATCCCACCCCCTGTAGAAGTTCACCGTGCCGTCCATCCTCCTCTGGAACACCTGGGGGGGTGACGGGATGGGGGGTTAACTAGCTAAACACACAAGATATCTGACAACTCATGTTGGAATGTGAGTTATTGTGAAGGAACTACAGGAAGTGTTGACTTCAGTTAAAATACTCACTGTCCACCGTCCTCCTTCTAAGACCATGTCACAGTACACCTACACACACACACACACACACACACACACACACACACACACACACACATACACATACACACACACACACACACACACACACACACACACACACACATACACGCATACACACACACACACACACACACACACACACACATACACACACATACACACACACACACACACACACACACACACACACACACACACACACAGGTATTACTTAATGTGATCCTTTAACTAAAACTGTATCCAAATGTACTTAAATCAGTTCTACTACTTCACCTGCTCAACCAGAATCAACACATAGGAGACAACATAGCCTATATGTATTTATTCAGGAGTAACTATTGGCCTGTTCAGCACCAATGCTGTCTCTGGTGCTGAAATATTTTTAACTTGACTGGAAAGCTGTTTTCATTGTTCTTTAATACAAATTTGTCTGACAATGTGGCTTTTCTTTGTAATTTATTGGACATAGGCTAACTTTGCTCAACAAGTGACACATTACAACATGGATTTATAGCTTATTTTAGAAGTTTTTAACAAATCACCTGGTAGCAGGGGGGGCCCCGTGATGAGGCTCTGTCCCCATTGTGCTGAGAGTCTAGCTCCGCCCAGGTTGTTAGTCCTGTTCAGTTCAGTTCAAGTACTTTAAACAAACTTTTTGGGGGTCATTTCTTAATGTAAACATTAACCTGGTGCATTATAAAAAAATTGGTGAGGGGTTGATTCTTGCTTTCACAATTTACAGTAGAAGTTCTCTGAGAATCTCTTTTATATAAAATATAAACTGGTAGTGTGAAAGACATTTCCCTAACCTGAGTGATATCAAATAAGTGATATAATGCCCTGATCTGAAGGTCAACCTGCGTCCCAGAGAGGATGAAGTGTACCTGGACAGCAGACGTGGCTCCGATGGGATAGATGGTGTACACTCCACTGGGTCGGCTGTTGTCATTGTGGTAAATGTCACCGCAGTCTCCCGGCAGAATGAGCGGCAGGCAGCTGGTCAACACTGGGGCCAGCAAGATGAGGAAGACTGAAACCAGCTGGAACAGAACAGATATTTTCATGAAGTTCATTCAGTTGGTATCACTCTCATGCACAGCTAGAATACTCTGTAAAGCAAGCTGAAGACTTTTTCTACCCCTGTCCAAAACTTGGGGCCACAAATTAAAATTTGTTTGCCAAACTATCAGATATATAAATTTGTAAACTTACCTTCATGGTCAGATTTCAGCAGAAGTGATCTGATGAAGATCCTGATGTCAGTGTGTCTCGATGCTCTGATGTCTGTGGTGTCTCTTTTGCACTTATTTATACTGTTAAGATTAATAAGTTACAGAGCAGCTGCTGTTTGACACAGATAACACTATAAATGGGTGGAAGCATGTCCTTGAGTGTGTCTGGCAGCCATTGGCTTACACAATGTTGGCACCCAAATCTGACACGCCAGCACTTTTTGGGGACTCGCCTCCATTAAAGGTCCAAAGAGACAACTTTGTACTTTGGAGTAAAGCAGAGGTCTTCAATATTTTTTAAACCAAGAACCCCTTAACTGAAACACAGACTGAGCAGGGACCCCCTACTACATATATTGTATACAAGAAAGATGCATATTAAACTGGGCCTAGGTGTGTGTAAGTAAGTAAGTAAGTAAGCTTTATTTATATAGCACCTATCACAGATAAAATCACAAAGTGCTTCACAAGCAATGAATAAAACAATTTGAAAAACATCATACAAAACATAAAAAATGATAGCTCAGTCAACTGAAAGCTTGTCTGAGTAGTAGTGTCTTCAGCTGTTTTTTAAAAGAAACAATAGAATCGGCCACACGCAGCGACAGGGGCAGGGCGTTCCACAATTTGGGAGGAACTGCCTGGAAAGAGCGGTCACCCCGAGTTTTAAAACGGGTTTTAGGAACCATTAAGAGATTTTGACCCGAGGAACGAAGAGTGTGTGTGTGTGGGTGTGTCTGTGTGTGTGTATGTGTGTGTCTGTGTCTTAGTCTGTGTGTGTGTTAGATAAATATGATTTACATACTTTTAGTAATCAAGTATTCTACCCATTATTCCATAATTTAATCGAGTAATCAGATAAGAAATACTTAGTAAACAGCAATAGTAAATATTTATTATTGCTTGTTTACTAAAAAAAAAAGGAGACAAGTTTCCTTCTTTAGAAAAAGTAACATTTTTTATTGCCAAATTCCAAGACCCTTCAAAAAAAATACATTTTTGGTGACCTAAATGTTAATCTTTTTCACCCCTTTCCCCTTCTTGCCTCTGCACTGGATATGCAAAAGTCCTGGGGTCTCATTTATAAAACTGTGCGTAGGATCCTTACTATAAGTGTACGTACGCCCAAAAGCCCAAATTGGCGTACGCCGAAAAAAAGTCAGATTTATAAAACCGTGCGTACCACACCTGTAAGCAATGTTCCCTTTATAAATCATAGATTGACTACAAGTGTGCGTACGTGGATCAGCCTCTTATCCCGCCCTGTACACGCCCATTTTTAACCATAAATAGTCAATGTAAAGCACCTCGTGAATGATGATCAGTATGTTAATGACCCTGGCAGTTGTTCTTCGTTACACCGAAACATGCCGAATCATGACGACTGGCGGAGAAAACAAACAAACCTTTAAAAATCCTCTCAGACGCTCGGGAATTGCTGCCAATTGAATTATAATTTCGGCCTGTTGTCGCACAGCGTAGGGAAACCGGATCTATAGACTACTTTTATTAATAAAATCTTCCAAATCAGCAGGCATTACGGCACTCGGGGACAGCTTCGATATACCAGACGTATATAAGATTTATCAGAACTATATATTATATCCAAACAAGCCTTAGTGATGAAGTTGAAGATCATATATAATATTTATTTAAAAAAACATTTAGCTGTCAGCCATTTCCCTCTGGAAACAGCCGGTTTCACCCAGAGTGGCGAGGACCTGTATTTGGACCGGGATGGCACGGTTCCGGCGCATTGCCCTCTCTACTGGACCCAATTCAGTACATAGATCCAAGAGCGCAGCTATATTACTATTACAGCTACATTAGGGAATTTAAATCGGCATATGAGCCAGTAATCGTCATGGTCCCTGAAGTCTCTTTTTCTCCTGATTCTTCCATTCCGGTCCTCCTGCAGGGCCAGCAGGGCCATCATGCAGCATTACGCACGGGTTCACCGCAGTATTTATATGTTTAGCCTACAACAATTTGTGCCTGTAGACACCTTGCTAAAATCACAGCAACAACTAGTGGTATCCCCCACCCCGAGATACAATTTGAAATCGAAATGTAATAGACAAACACACTTTTCTTCATGCAGGGTTTGTTATAAACAGTATTAAAATTTAGACCGATAACAAGGACATAGAGCGTAACGATTGCGCGAGACCTTAACGGCTGTATTTCCAGACTTTGACATTTGATGATCTATGCACAGTTTTAAAGATAGATATTTAGTTATTTACGCTGTGTTCTGCAGTTATCTAATGGTAGGGTATTTGATGATATCCTGTATTCCATGCAGTCGGGACATCTCCTCCTCCTGCGCTCCGTAGAGGACAATGTGACGGTGAGACAGCGCCGATTAAATATTAAGAACAAACTTTTATTTAAGATTTCAGTTTATGGAACAGTTATCACTGAGTACAAGCGCAAATAACACTGCTGGATTTAATCTTCATGGTTACGTGGATGATATGGAGTGAAAAAATTTGCGAGGCATCAATATTTTTATTTTTTCAACTCTTATAGTTATTCCCATTTACTTTTTGCAGTCTGACTTCAGTTCACCACCTCACCATCTGCGTCGCCAATTCCTATTTTGTCTCCATAATGTGCGTACGCATGGGTCAGAGTTTGCGTGGAGGACCGCACATTCTCCCGTCAAGTTTGTTTTTTATAAATCACAACCTTTGCGCCACGTTTATAAATGAGACCCCAGTTCACTGACCAGAGGGTAAATGTGACGGTACAAAGCTTACAGCAGGCCTATTCTGTTCTGGGGACACATTTTCAGAAGGCTAATACTGAGTGAGGAGAAAGAATAAAGAATGCAGACATCACCGGCATGGTCCGTTGACATCATTCATGTGCATATTAAGTGGCCATGCTGGGGGGAGGAACTGGTTTGTCTCCGGCAGCTAAGATTAGTAGCAAACTAATAAACAGTTAGACTACACACCAACAGCTTTTGTTTTAGCTTGTTTGTAAAACATGGCTATTTGCAGAGTAGCATCCTGTAGGCTAGTTGTGTAACACATGGCTATTAGCAGAGTAGCATGCTGTAGGCTAGTTGTGTAAAACATGGCTGTTAGCAGAGTAGCATGCTGTAGGCTAGTTGTGTAAAACATAGCTAGTTACAGAGTAGCATGCTGTAGGCTAGTTGTGTAAAACATGGCTATTAGCAGAGTAGCATGCTGTAGGCTAGTTGTGTAAAACATAGCTAGTTAAAGAGTAGCACGCTGTAGGCTAGTTGCGTAAAACATAGCTAGTTATAGAGTAGCACGCTGTAGGCTAGTTGTGTAAAACATAGCTAGTTACAGAGTAGCACGCTGTAGGCTAGTTGCATAAAACATAGCTAGTTATAGAGTAGCATGCTGTAGGCTAGTTGTGTAAAACATGGCTAGTTACAGAGTAGCATGCTGTAGGCTAGCTGTGTAAAACATAGCTAGTTATAGAGTAGCACGCTGTAGGCTAGTTGCGTAAAACATAGCTAGTTACAGAGTAGCATGCTGTAGGCTAGTTGTTTAAACTGACCTTTGTTGATCTGAAATGAAGACAGATTTGGCAACTGCACGGCATATTTCTCTCTTAAAATATTTTCAGAAACACGTTTCGGTGAACTATTTTAGTACGATATGACATCGGGCTTTGACATCCAGACTGTCATGTCGCCATGGAAAGAAGCCAGACCCACGTGATGCAGGCGTCCAATCAGCTGCCGGTTTTCTTTTTTGGGCGACAATACATATTAGCGCTGCTTGCTGTTATGGAGACGTATTAAGTCTCGTCTCTTTAGTGTGTTCTGAGGCACTTTTTTTTACCAACTAGGGGAGACTGATCAGTCTGACTGGTTTTACTGCCGACGGTCGGCCGTCTGGTTGGTGTGTAACTGCTGTAAGTTAGCTACCTCGTGTTGGGTTCGCTCCGTGGAATGGATGAGTAGCATAAACTGGATGTTTTGTACAGAGATGATGTAGCAGCATGTCTGCAGCTTAAAATGATCCTAAACTTAAACACAGAGCCCCGTTTGAGACGTTTAGGGAAGCGGCTGTACGCTGCTAAACATCGGAGGTGGAAAACCGAAACTTCTGGCAGAAATACACGGAGCTCAAACGTGACACATCTGTCGCAGCACGTCCACAGCAGAGCGCATCCATCCATAAACCTGAAGCTGTGCAGCTTTTTATAGCGAGAGTGGACACTAAGCGACGTCCGGTTTCATATTTGTCAGTCAACTTTTCAAAATACATTTGGGCTTACACTCAAAACATTAGGGGCTGAACCCCCGGCAAAATGTTTGATGCTGAAGGAGACGGAGCTGAGCTCCGGCAGGGTGTGTTGTGGACCTGAGGAGGGGGAGCTGGTGCGCTCCGGCCCAATTTAACCTCTGCCCTCAACACCTTTCAGCCACAAATATTCATTTTCCCAGTCTTTCTTGTACCCACACCTTCTCTTTTTAATTGATGGCGGTGCCTCAGAGTCAGACTCAGTCTCTTTCTCCATTTTTCGAATTGGAAAGCGCGCATCTAAAAGTTCCTTCCCAGTGTGTCTGGTATGCACGTGCGTGGCTGCGTGCGCTGTCATGACAACAACAAAAAAGTTGACAACAACCTCGTCAGCAGTTCAACTGAGGGGTGGGTGTGGCAACAGTAGCGTGCTGAACTGTCAAGTAATGTTTGTTTGGCTGCCTGGGACTCGAGGACCAACTTTTTTTTTGAGCAAGCATTGATTATGCGTGACACGGTCTCAATTTGCGGGACGCATGAATTGGGCTTCAAACGCTGTGCGCGCACGCGCTACGCGGGACGGGTGGTCACCCTAACAGACACACAGACACACACACAGACACACACAGACACACACAGACACACACAGACACACACACAGACACACACAGACACAGTTCTTATATCAGCTGGTTATTGCTGTTGTTTGTCTGTCTGTCTGTCTTTCTCCGCCCCGAGTCCCCCTCCCCCTTCTCTTGCAGGTATGGTCTCTTCTCTGTGGTGTCTGTCTGTGTGGTGTCTGTCTGTGTGGTGTCTGTCTGTGTGGTGTTTGTCTGTGTGGTGTCTGTCTCTGTGGCGTCTGTCTGTGTGGTGTCTGTCTGTGTGGTGTCTGTCTGTGTGGTGTCTGTCTCTGTGGTGTTTGTCTGTGTGGTGTCTGTCTCTGTGGCGTCTGTCTGTGTGGTGTCTGTCTGTGTGGTGTCTGTCTGTGTGGTGTCTGTCTGTGTGGTGTTTGTGCCCCCCATCCCCATTTCAGTCCCAATGTCCGGCCCGGTGACAAATCATAACATAAATAAATAAACAATAAAACAGACAAAGGAGTATATGAAAATTCTCTTGTTACAGTAAAATCTGTTTGGCACAACAAGGTTATCATCTCCTCCTACTGTATACCAAGCTGTTCATCTCCTCCTACTGTATACCAAGCTGTTCATCTCCTCCTACTGTATACCAAGCTGTTCATGTCCTCATACTGTATACCAAGCTGTTCATCTCCTCATACTGTATACCAAGCTGTTCATCTCCTCATACTGTATACCAAGCTGTTCATCTCTTCATACTGTATACCAAGCTGTTCATCTCCTCATACTGTATACCAAGCTGTTCATCTCCTCATACTGTATACCAAGCTGTTCATCTCCTCATACTGTATACCAAGCTGTTCATCTCCTCCTACTGTATACCAAGCTGTTCATGTCCTCATACTGTATACCAAGCTGTTCATCTCCTCATACTGTATACCAAGCTGTTCATCTCCTCATACTGTATACCAAGCTGTTCATCTCCTCATACTGTATACCAAGCTGTTCATCTCCTCCTACTGTATACCAAGCTGTTCATGTCCTCATACTGTATACCAAGCTGTTCATCTCCTCATACTGTATACCAAGCTGTTCATCTCCTCATACTGTATACCAAGCTGTTCATCTCCTCATACTGTATACCAAGCTGTTCATCTCCTCATACTGTATACCAAAGCTGTTCATCTCCTCATACTGTATACCAAGCTGTTCATCTCCTCATACTGTATACCAAGCTGTTCATCTCCTCATACTGTATACCAAGCTGTTCATCTCCTCATACTGTATACCAAGCTGTTCATCTCCTCATACTGTATACCAAGCTGTTCATCTCCTCATACTGTATACCAAGCTGTTCATCTCCTCATACTGTATACCAAGCTGTTCATCTCCTCATACTGTATACCAAGCTGTTCATCTCCTCATACTGTATACCAAGCTGTTCATCTCCTCATACTGTATACCAAGCTGTTCATCTCCTCATACTGTATACCAAGCTGTTCATCTCCTCATACTGTATACCAAGCTGTTCATCTCCTCATACTGTATACCAAGCTGTTCATCTCCTCATACTGTATACCAAGCTGTTCATCTCCTCATACTGTATACCAAGCTGTTCATCTCCTCATACTGTATACCAAGCTGTTCATCTCCTCATACTGTATACCAAGCTGTTCATCTCCTTATACTGTATACCAAGCTGTTCATCTCCTTATACTGTATACCAAGCTGCAGGGCAGGACAGGGACAAATAAAATGAACTTTGACAGATCTTCAGTGATTTCTGTCTATTCTTTGATAATGAAATTATTCCAACAGTGTGTGTGTCTGTGTGTGTACAGTATGTGTGTTACTGTGTGTTTGTGTGTGTGTTAGAAAAATATGATTTACCTATTTTTATCTCTCGTTAATATTAAAACAGTTTGCATAAGAATACAATATGAGTGTGTGTGTGCGTGTGTGTGTCTGTGTGTGTGTGTGTCAACAGCAAGATGCAAGAAGCTAAATATCTCCAACTAATCCATTCATCTAGAAAATAATCCACACAGTATTCACCATGAAGATAATGGTAAATCCCAGCATTACTAGTGTGTGAATGTTTGAAGGATGTAAAAACAGCATTTAAAGTGTGATCCCAAACATAAATGATGGTTAAGGTTAGCATTAGATTAATATGAATCATGTAGCTGCTATAGGTCAGGTCAGGTCAGGGGAGGGACTGATAACTAATAACACGTCTGCACTGAGCAGCTGCTGCTTCACACGGGGAACACCAGAGCATGTGTGTGTGTTTTTGTGTGTGTGTGTCTCTGAATGTGTGTGTGTGTATGTGTGTACTGCTTTTGTAGTTTGTATATTATATAGTAATTTGTAGTATTACTAACCAGGCCCGGATTGGCTAATCGGGAGCACCAGGAGAATTCCCGGTGGGGCGGTCTGATTGTTTGGTTGTGAGGGCCGGTGTTCAGGTGTGGTATTGGGTTGAAATCATAGTTGAATATTATGGATGCTGTCCCTATGCTGCCTGCACTCGCAGCCCACTTTTGTATTTACAGTATTTATTTTTTCTTGCAGCCCACTGTTCTCTTCATTCATGCAGCCCACTCGCAGAGTGCAGCATGGTTAATGATGACCTATTTATGTTCGGAGTCCTCCGACGGCAGCACCTTGCTAAAAAAATAAATAAAAAATACGTCAGCGTACAAAGTCACTGGTGCTTGTTGGAGGATGCCACCGCGAGCAAAAAGAAGCTGTTTTAAACAGGTAGTAGAAAGCGCAAAACGGCACTGAAAAGGCATCAATTTAAAAAAGGAGAGCTCTAGAAAGTGACGCGGCCAGATGAACTTTTTCTATTTTTAGCAAAACGCCAAATGAAGACGTTGAGACGGGTAAGCTAAGTAGGAGAAGTGACTGCAAACCAGCGTTTATGTTTATGAATCAAACTTGTTGTGTTAGCTCCGCAGCAGCAGCTCCTAGTCCAGTTTGCTGCTAACAGTGACAATGAAGAGCTAGTAAGGTTACCAAGCAGCAGCTATATGAGTGTTATGTGGAGTGTGGCGGGAGAGTGAAGACCCAAATGCAGAGAGAGGCAGGCAGGCAGGAGATGGTGAACTCAGGGATTTAATTAACGAAAAACGGCAGTACACAACTGGAAAACACACAAAAATAAACTGACGGAAGAAACTGAGGCAGGAAAACTACAAACGCAGGAACGGACACAAAGGACAGGGAGGAAACACAAGGGCATGGTCACAAAACGAACTGACAAGACACAAAGGGATTCACAGAGGTTAAATACATGAGGTAGGGAGCAAACAAGGAACAGGTGGTGACATCAGGTGAAACACATCAGGGCGGGGCAGGACAATCAACAAAGGCGGGAAAACTCAGGAAGTAAATTGGACAAGACAAGACAGAAAACCAGACTACCAAAATAAAACAGGAAGCAGGAAAACAGACAGAAAACATGACATCAACTAAACACAGACACTTGACAACACAAGGGGGGAACAGAAAACCCAGGAACAAACAGAAACACAAATATACAGAACACATAAACACAACAGGGAACTGAAATGAACAAAATGCAAAACAAAGACACCGAAACCATAACAATGAGCCCAGAACTCCAGTTTGGGCAGGTAGGGTTGCTCATTGACTGAATATTATAAGAATTAATAAGAGTGTGGTGTAGACCTACACACCTGTAGCCTGGATGCCAGCCGAACTTAGCCCCGCCCACAAAATTTTAGGTCGGGAAGTTCGAATCTGAGTATGACCACGTCAGGCTAGTGTAGACCTGCTCTATATGAAAAATGCCCTGGGATAATTAATGATGCCAGATGATTCGGCACTACCATAATGACACTGACTTGACTTGATCAGAAAGCTTTTTAAAAAGGAGAGATTTGTGCTGAGAATTATGACAATTTATAAAATGTGATTTAGTGTCAGAAGCAGAGCCAGTAGTGTGCATTAGGGATAGCTGCTGTCAATGTGAATGGCACATTTACTGTAAGCTGTTGTATCACAGTGTGTGATCAAGCAAACATGATCAGATTAGCTACAATATAATCACTTTTTATGCCCAAATATTACTTGTGACCCATTATGAAAGTTGTATGAAATATTCAAAGGAAAAAATAGATGTCATTAGAAAGTGCAATACAATGTATCTTGTTCTTTATTTAATCTTATATTTTCTTTATTTAAACTTATTTGCACAGAAACTGATTCTGATATTGTTCAACATCATTGGGTTGTTGTTAAGATGTTAACTTTTCTAATAAATCTACATTTTGAAGCAACACTTGGAAATAGTGATATTTTACAAAATACACCGAATTACAAGGATGTAGAGAACAGGGCGCTATTGCAGACTTATATACTAAGGTTTTGATTACATTTTTTTAATATAGTCATTCGTGAAGTAAAGTGGGCCGGTCTAAGGCATGAAAATCCAGGGCTGAAAATGAGTTCCAATCCGGCCCTGTTACTAACTGTACTTAAATTAATTCAAATATCAAAAAGAAAAGATTTAAATACACTGACAGTTGTGGTGGTGTTTTTCTGTTCGTGTTAATATGTTTAAAAGGTGTGGCTCTTGTGTTACAAGTTGTTATCTGCCTGTTATAGGTTGTTATAATGACATTTTAAAGGTTCAGTACAAGAATAGAAGGTTGAATACAAAGAGGCCATCCCAAAAACAAACTGTAAATCAACACACTTTTTTTTTTTTTTTACATTTTATTAATTAATTTTGTTATGAGCAACCATGGGTCTGTTGAAGTTGGGTAAGAATGAGAATTGAGCAAAAGAGCTAAAATAAGTTATTGTCATGGCACTTGTGTTGTGTGACAATATATTGTGTAGCTGTTACAGGCTGTGTCTGTGTGTGTGTGTGTGTGTGTGTGTGTGAGTGTGTGTGTCTGTGTGTGTGAGTCTGTGTGTGTGTGTGTGAGTCTATGTGTGTGTGTGTGTGTGTGTTTGTGTGTTTGTGTGTCTGTGTGTGTGTGTGTGTATGGAAACAGCAAGATGCAAGAAGCTAAATGTAGTAGTAGGCCTATTATCATTACTAGGCTATTGCTAAATAATTATATGAGTTTGCATGCTTTATTGTTGTTGTTGTTATTATTATTATTATTATCATCATCAGTAGTAGGGCTCACTCTCTCTTTCTTTCACTCACTCTCTCTCTCTCTCTGTCTCTCCTCTGCCCCCTCCCCCTCCCTGCTCTGCCGGATTATTATTATTATTATTATTATCATCAGTAGTAGGGGGGCTGGGCATATCGATCTAAATATCGATAGTATCGATACCAAGATGACCACCACCTATCTCCCTCTCTCTCCCTCTCTCTCTCCCTCTCTTTCTCTCCTTCCCTCTCTCTCTCCCTCCCTCTCTCTCTCCTTCTCTCTCTCTCTCTCTACCTACCTATCTCCCTCTCTCTCTCCCTCTCTCTCTCTCCCTCTCTTACTCTCCTTCCCTCCCTCTCTCTCTCTCTCCCTCTCTCTCTCTCTCTCTCTGTCAGGAGAACAGTGTTAGAAGCCCGTGATGATGGCGGAAAGAAAGAGAAGTGCTGTGTGGAGTTTATTCACTCCAGCTGATATGGACACTGCCGCATGTGATGTGTGCAAAAAAGTAATTTGCCACTGTGGTATTTGATCTGATATGAATTTATGCTTTATTATTGTTATTATTACTAGGCCTAATAGTAGGCATATCATCTGCATTTTTTACAGAAGCTTGCAGGTAGGCAATGTTAATGTGAGACCTGAGCCTGCTTTGCCTTGAAAAAGATCCTCAATTCTTGGCGCAATGTCTGTTAAACATAGCCTCAAATCATCCTCGATTTGTGCACGATTGCGGTATTTTGTTTTGAGTGCAGTCATTTTTGAGAATCCTGCCTCACACAAATATGTTGACGCGAAAGGGAGGAGAATATTCAAGGCGAGGTCACAGAGTTGAGAGTATTCCTGCATCAATGCTGCCCAGAATGACGAAAGAGGGCAGTGGTGTAACGAGCCAACACCGGGCCCCTATGCAGGATTATCAAGGCGGCCCCCCTACTACAGCACGTGATGACGGAGCAATGTCCACGAGTAGGCTACCATGAATAGGACAGGAGAGGATCATAGAGACACAGCATATAAGAGATGAGATGACTGACAAAATCATGTGTAGCCTACGCGCACCACAACAACACTGGTGAAAGCGCGCTGTTGTGGAAGTTTCTTTTGCAGCAGGAGTAAAGTTTTGAAAGTTTAGTAAAGTGAAACAAATAAGACAGTCGAACACTAAACCAAGTTAGGATTTTGTATTTTATGAAAAATATATTTGCAAATATAGGAGGAACACAGTTTCACAAAAAGCACATAAGCTCAGCGTGGAAAAGTTTCTCCAATGATGAACAGGAACAATGAGCTTAAATACATCTTCAGAGTGACAGCACACACACACTTGGCTTATCATGACTCTGCGTTTCTCACAGGCAATCTGATATACATGAAGACAATCTAAAAACACAGGAGACATCTCGGAGCCATTTCGCCTCCTCCTCCCTGTACGACTCTCCCCCTCCGAGTTACATCTCAACTGGCATGGGAACACTAGAGATAGCTTTAGGGTGACCTTGTTCAGACAGACAGTGCTCACATTATGTTCCAGACTTTGTGATTCTCACTTAGTTAGAATCAGAATCTACATGTGGGAATGAGATAAACTCTCTTTCAGTATTGTAAGAAAAACTAAAGCACAAATAAAACATAAGAATATAAGGAATCGTGCTTAAATGTAATAATGTAATAATATAATAATATATATATATATATATATATATATATATATATATATATATATATATATATATATATATATATATATATATATATATATATCCATCCATCCATCCATCCATCTTCGTCCGCTTATCCGGTGTCGGGTCGCGGGGGAGCAGCTCCAGCAGGGGGGCCCCAAACTTCCCTTTCCCGAGCAACATTAACCAGCTCCGACTGGGGGATCCCGAGGCGTTCCCAGGCCAGGTTGGAGATATAATCCCTCCACCTAGTCCTGGGTCTTCCCCGAGGCCTCCGCCCAGCTGGACGTGCCTGGAACACCTCCCTAGGGAGGCGCCCAGGGGGCATCCTTACCAGATGCCCGAACCACCTCAACTGGCTCCTTTCGACGCAAAGGAGCAGCGGCTCTACTCCGAGCTCCTCATGGATGACTGAGCTTCTCACCCTATCTCTAAGGGAGACGCCAGCCACCCTCCTGAGGAAACCCATTTCGGCCACTTGTACCCTGGATCTCGTTCTTTCGGTCATGACCCAGCCTTCATGACCATAGGTGAGGGTAGGAACAAAAACTGACCGGTAGATCGAGAGCTTTGCCTTCTGGCTCAGCTCTCTTTTCGTCACAACGGTGCGATAGATGGAATGTAATACCGCACCCGCTGCGCCGATTCTCCGACCAATCTCCCGCTCCATTGTCCCCTCACTCGCGAACAAAACCCCAAGGTACTTGAACTCCTTCACTTGGGGTAAGGACTCATTCCCTACCTGGAGAAGGCATTCCATCGGTTTCCTGCTGAGAACCATGGCCTCCGATTTAGAGGTGCTGATCCTCATCCCAACCGCTTCACACTCGGCTGCGAACCGATCCAGTGAGTGCTGAAGGTCACAGGCCGATGATGCCATCAGGACCACATCATCTGCAAAGAGCAGCGATGAGATCCCCAGCCCACCGAACTGCAACCCCTCCCCATCCCGACTACGCCTCGATATCCTGTCCATAAATATAACAAACAGGATTGGTGACAAAGCGCAGCCCTGGCGGAGGCCAACCCTCACCCGAAACAAGTCCGACTTACTGCCGAGAACCCGGACACAGCTCTCACTTTGGTCGTACAGAGATTGGATGGCCCTGAGTAGAGACCCCCTCACCCCATACTCCCGCAGCACCTCCCACAGTATCTCCCGGGGGACCCGGTCATACGCCTTCTCCAAATCCACAAAACACATGTAGACCGGTTGGGCATACTCCCAGGCCCCCTCCAGGATCCTTGCGAGAGTAAAGAGCTGGTCCGTTGTTCCACGACCAGGACGGAATCCGCATTGTTCCTCTTCAATCTGAGGTTCAACTATCGGCCGAACCCTCCTTTCCAGCACCTTGGAGTAGACTTTACCAGGGAGGCTGAGAAGTGTGATACCCCTGTAATTGGCACACACCCTCTGGTCCCCCTTTTTAAAAAGGGGAACCACCACCCCAGTCTGCCACTCCTTTGGCACTGTTCCAGACCTCCATGCGATGTTGAAGAGACGTGTCAACCAGGACAGCCCCTCCACACCCAGAGCCTTGAGCATTTCCGGACGGATCTCATCAATCCCAGGGGCTTTGCCACTGTGTAGTTGTTTGACTACATCAGTGACCTCCGCCTGGGAAATCGACGACAATCCCCCGTCATCCTCCAGCTCTGCCTCTAACATAGAGGGCGTATTAGTCGGATTCAGGAGTTCCTCAAAGTGCTCCTTCCAGCGCCCTATTACCTCCTCAGTTGAGGTTAACAGTGTCCCATCCTTACTGTACACAGCTTGGATGGTTCCCCGCTTCCCCCTCCTGAGGTGGCGAATAGTTTTCCAGAAGCACTTTGGTGCCGACCGAAAGTCCTTCTCCATGTCTTCTCCGAACTTCTCCCACACCCGCTGCTTTGCCTCTTTCACGGCTGAGGCTGCAGCCCTTCGGGCCCTTCGGTACCCTGCAACTGCCTCCGGAGTCCTCTGGGATAACATATCCCGGAAAGACTCCTTCTTCAGTCGGACGGCTTCCCTGACCACCGGTGTCCACCACGGTGTTCGTGGGTTACCGCCCCTTGAGGCACCTAAGACCCTAAGACCACAGCTCCCCGCCGCAGCTTCAGCAATGGAAACTTTGAACATTGTCCACTCGGGTTCAATGCCCCCAGCCTCCACAGGGATGCACGAAAAGCTCCGCTGGAGGTGCGAGTTGAAAGTCCGTTGGACAGGGGCCCCTTCCAGACGTTCCCAATTTACCCGCACTACACGTTTGGGCTTACTAGGTCTGTCCAGAGTCTTCCCCCACCCCCTGACCCAACTCACCACCAGATGGTGATCGGTTGACAGCTCTGCCCCTCTCTTCACCCGAGTGTCCAAAACATACGGCCTCAGATCAGATGAAACGATTATAAAATCGATCATTGACCTTCGGCCTAGGGTGCTCTGGTACCAGGTACACTTATGAGCATCCCTATGTTCAAACATGGTGTTTGTTATAGACAATCCATGACTAGCACAGAAGTCCAACAACAAACAACCACTCTGGTTTAGATCAGGGAGGCCGTTCCTCCCAATCACGCCTCTCCATGTGTCTCCATCATTGCCCACGTGCGCGTTGAAGTCCCCCCCAGCAGAACAATGGAGTCCCCCCACTGGCGCCCCATGCAGGACTCCACTCAAGGTCTCCAAGAAGGCCGAATACTCCGAACTCCTGTTTGGTGCATATGCACAAACAACAGTCAGAGTTTTTCCCCCCCACCACCCGCAGGCGTAGGGAGGCGACCCTCTCGTCCACCGGGGTAAACTCCAACGTAGCGGCGCTTAGCCGGGGGGCTTGTTAGTATCCCCACACCCGCCCGGCGCCGCACACCCTGAGCAACTCCGGAGAAGAAAAGAGTCCAACCCCTATCCAGGAGTACGGTTCCAGAACCGAGACTATGCGTAGAGGTAAGCCCCACCAGATCTAACCGGTAGCGCTCCACCTCCCGCACCAGTTCCCGGCTCCTTCCCCCACAGAGAGGTGACGTTCCCACGTCCCCCAAAGCCAGCGTCTGCTGCCCGGGTCTGGTCCGTCGAGGCCCCTGACCTTCACTGCCACCCATGTGGCAGCGCACCCGACCCCAGCGGTTCCTCCCACAGGTGGTGGGCCCATGGGATGGAGACACAGGTGCCACGTAGCTTGTTCGGGCTGTGCCCGGCCGGGCTCCGTGGCAAACCCGGCCACCAGGCGCTCGCCGAAGAGCCCTCCGTCTGGGCCTGGCTCCAGACGGGGTCCCGGGCTTCCTCCGGGCAGGGTCACTCCATCCCTTCCTCGTTCTATCATGGGGTTTTTGAACCATTCTTTGTCTGGCCCCTCACCTGAGACCACTTTGCCTTGGGAGACCCTACCAGGAGCACAAAGCTCCAGACAACACAGCCCTCAGGTTCACAGAGACACCCAAACCTCTCCACCACGATAAGGTGATGGTTCACGGAGAGGATATATATATATATATATATATATATGTATATATATATATGTGTGTATATGTATATATATATATTTACATACGTAGGCGAACTTGGCACACGCACACAAACACACACAAACACAGACACACACATACACACACACGGACACACACACACACATACACACACACAGACACAGACACACACACACACACAGACACACACACACACACACACATACACAATGACACAGACACACACACACACACATACACACACACACAGACACACACACATTTCCCCCCACCGTCCCGTTCTTCTTTTACTAAACCCAACCGTCCCGTTAGAATCGTTCTGTGATCAAGAAAGAAAAACGTGCTGACCACAATGACAAAAAGCGAGATAAACGTGTCCGTGTACACTAATCAATAGATTGAAATTACGTGACCATTTCACAAACTGCCGTGAGACTGGGTTGAAATGTGCCACCTGTATAGAAACATAAAGTTGCCTTACAACCTGCAGCCTGTTAGTCAGTCACCAGGGCATAGAGAACCCTGTTCTGCCTGTCAGTCAGTCACCAGGGCACAGATAACCCTGTTCTGCCTGTCAGTCAGTCACCAGGGCATAGAGAACCATGAGCTGCCTGTCAGTCAGTCACCAGGGCATAAAGCACCCTGTTCTGCCTGTCTGTCTCAGAGGAAGTTTCCCCTCACCATTATATTATATTGCTGAAAAGTATTTTCAATGAACCAATGAAAACCAATGTCACACTCCACAACATTAATGACTGAAATTCTCGTCCTTAATGTGGAAACCTCACCTGCTCCTCCATTAGTGAATCCAGAAACAGATAGTGTGTATCCGGAGGACTCTGGCTCGATGGAAAACGAGGAGTAACGAGCAAACGCTTTGTTTCCTCCAAAGTCCTCCATATCGACCAGCAGCTCGTACTTTTTCTTCAGAGTCAGGTGGTAGAGAGACTCCAGACCTGAAAACACACAAACATTTAGAAACAGTTTCATGCTTTCTCCTCAGAGTCAGGTGGTAGAGAGACTCCAGACCTGAAAACACACAAACATTTAGAAACAGTTTCATGAAGACATGACTTTTAGTTTAGATTAATTTCTCACCGAGCCAGTACTCTCCAGCAGCGATACCAAAGCCGGTCTTGTATCGATCCCAGCCCCTGTAGAAGGTCACCGTGCCGTCCCATCCTCCTCTGGAACACCTGGGGGGGGATGGGGGGGGGGACGGGATGGAGGGTTAACTAACTAAACACACGAGATATCTGACAGCTCATGTTTCCAGACAACAAGGATTTTACTGGAATGTGATTTATTGTGAAGGAACTACAGGAAGTGTTGACTTCAGTTAAAGTGATGGTTTGGAGTAATTTCACCCTAGGGTCCTTTGCACCATGACCTCAAGCCAAACACCCCTCCAGAAGCTTTTTTCACCTGGGTCTCACATTGGGAGAGTTAGCGTAGAGTAGCGTTATCAGCTGAATAGCTTAGCATAGGGCCTAATGGATCCAGGTTTGTATAATAAATAATTTTTGTTGTATCTCTTTTTGGTGTTGTCATTTGTAGACGGCCCCTAAGCCCTCTTACTGGCCGGTAGTAGCAGCAGCAGCAGCAGAGACGAGAAGCCAACAGGCAAGTGTTATTTACATAAACTTCTGGTGTACTTACAAACTTTCCAATCCATCGTTTTATGAGTACATAACCTATATGTACTAGTGTAGAAGTTTGGTATCATTTCGGGCAGTATTAGTGGGATAACTTAGAAGATACAAACCTGGATCCATTAGGCCCTATGCTAAGCTATTCAGCTGATAACGCTACTCTACGCTAACTCTCCCAATGTTAGACCCAGCTGAAAAAAGCTTCTGGGGGGGTGTTTGGCTCGAGGTCATGGTGCAAAGGACCCTAGGGTGAAATTACTCCGAACCATCACTTTAAAATACTCACCGTCCACCGTCCTCCTTCTGAGACCATGTCACAGACACACACACGTATAACTTAATGTGGACCTTTAACTAAAACTGTATCCAAATTTACATTAATCAGTTCTACTACTTCACCTAATCAACCAGAATTAACACATAGGAGACAACATAGCCTATATGTAATTTATTCAGCAGTAACTATTGGCCTGTTCAGCACCAACGCTGTTGCTGTCCGCGCTGTCTCTGGTGCTGAAATATTTTAACTTGACTGGAAAGCTGTTTTCATTGTTCTTGACATGTTCTGGACATAGGCTAACTTGGCTCAACAAGTGACACATTACAACATGGAGTTATAGCTATTTTAGAAGTTTTTATCAAATCACCTGGTAGCAGGGGGACCAGTGATGAGGCTCTGTCCCCACTGTGCTGAGTCTAGCTCCGCCGCTGTTGTTAGTCCTGTTAAGTTTAGTTCAAGTACTTTAAACAAACTTTTTGGGGGTCATTTCTTAATGTAAACATTAACCTGGTGCATTATAAAAAAATAGGTGAGGGTTGCTTCTTGCTTTCACAATTTAAACAGCAGAAGTTCTCTGAGAATCTCTTTTATATCAAAGATAAACTGGTATTGTGACCGAAATTTCCCTAACCTGACTGATATCAAATAAGTGATATTACAGTTTTTTCCGATTGCTAAACGACAGTGGGCACAACTGGAGTCACATGTGCAAAACTCAAACTACAGTCTGCAGTACCAACAGTCACCTGAACTAAACAGTTCACATCACCTGCAAAACAGGCTCAGTGCAGCCAAACACTATGCACAGTCCTCACTGAGATAACACACACTGTCACTCAGAACACACTGAGGGTAAAAACACTAGCATCAAACACCAATACAGAAACTACAAACTTTTTCATCTTTACAGTTTGAACAATTTGAGTGACTTGACACTACTCAACAGTTTATTTAAGGAAAAAATATAGATTGTATAGCATACCAATTTTTACATAAGGTAAACAAGAAGGAATGAAAATCAGCAGTTTTCTTCAATAAAGTATTTTGTCTATAGTAATTTATGGAATTACTGGGGGAAAAAAAACTAAAGGTACATACGTAACAGTACCAAAGAATAGTGTGACTAATCCTGCCTCTCTCCAGCATCATGTGGCAAGTTTTCTTCATCACATTAGATGTCTGCATCATCTCTAAATAAAAATTAATGCGGTGTTTCTATTGCTTTCACCTCCATTACTTTCTGAAAAACAGTAAGAATGCAGTTTTACTATTGTAAAGATATAGTGTTTTTCACTTTTTTTATAGCTGTGTATATAACCTCAGACATCTTACCTGGACATGTTGGTATCTTTGCTCTTTTACCTGTTTCTCTCAAATGGTATAGTGTATAATTGTTTCATTTTCATTTGGTGTTTGTATACAAAAAAAGGCTTTCTGAGCTTTCTCTGTATAAATACTAGTCTAAAAGAAGACACCTGCTTAGGCTTTCAGCTAAAATTGCAATCAGCAGTGTTTGATAGGCACCAGACTGAAATCTATTCTGTTTTGAATGTGTGGTTAACAGTTTTGACAGCAGTGTGTTAGCATTTGAACAAAGTGCTGTAAATCTACAGTGTTGTGCACGTTGTGGTTAAAGTCATAGGATAAGTGTGTAGAGTTTTGAAAACTGTGTTCAAGCAATGAAAAACGAACTAGAGTTTGGTCCACATGAACTGCTGCTGTGCAGACTGTAGTTAGCGTTTTGCACGTGACTCCAGTTGTGCCCACTGTCGTATAGCAATCGGAAAAAACTGTAAGCCCTGATCTGAAGGTCAACCTGCGTCCCAGAGAGGATGAAGTGTACCTTGACAGCAGACGTGGCTCCGATGGGATAGATGGTGTACACTCCACTGGGTCGGCTGTTGTCATTGTGGTAAATGTCACTGCAGTCTACCGGCAGAATGACCTTCTGGCAGCTGGTCAACAGTGGAGCCAGCAAGACGAGGAAGACTGAAACCAGCTGGAACAGAACAGATATTATAATTAAGTTCATTCAGTTGGTAACACTCTCGTGCACAGCTAGAATACTCTGTAAAGCAAGCTGAAGACTTTTGCTTCCCCTATCAAAATCTTGGGGCCACAAATGATTAAAATTTGTTTGCCAAGCTATCAGAAATATAAAGTTGTAAACTTACCTTCATGGTCAGATTTCAGTAGAAGTGATCTGATGAAGATCCTGATGGCAGTGTGTCTCGTCGCTCTGATGTCTGTGGTGTCTCTCTTGCACTTATATACTGTTAAGATTAATAAGTTACAGAGCAGCTGCGGTTTCACACCAATAAAACTATAAATGGGTGGAAGCATGTCCTTGAGTGTGTGTGTATCTGCCATTGACTTACACAATGTTGGCACCCAAGATGTGTGTGTGTGTGTGTGTGTCTGTGTGTGTAGAAAAATATGATTTACATACTTTTATCTCTCATTAATATTAAAACTGTTTGCACAAGAATACAATGTTATACTGATTACTCTTTTCTGTCTCAGTTAAATTAAACTGTTTGCATAGTAAGAACCCCAAACCCTGCTAGCTCTCACAAGAGAACATGGAACCATTAGCTCTCTTGTCTGAGCACGGTGTGATGCTGAGGAAAGAACATGCACTCCCTGACCAGGTAACATCAACTCTGTTGAAGAAATACTTAGTAAGAAATACTTAGTAAACAGCAATAGTAAATATATTTATTATTGCTGTTTACTAACAAAAAGGAGACAAGTTTCCTTTTTTAGAAAAAGCTAAATTTTTTATTGCCAAATTCCAAGACACTTCAAAAGATATACATTTTTGGTGACCCAAATGTAAATCTTTTTCACCCCATTCCCCATCTTGCACTGGATATCCAAAAAAGCTGTTCACTAACCAGAGGGTAAATGTGACAGTAAAAAGCTTACAGCAGGGCTATTTAGACATCACCAACATGGTCTGATGACATCATTCACATGCATATTAAGTAGCCATGCTGCAGGGGGGTGGGGTGGGGGGGGGGCTGGTTTGTCTAGCTGGTTTTGGCTATTTGCAGAGTAGCATGCTGTAGGCTAGTTGCGTAAAACATGGCTATGTGTGTGTAAGAGTCTGTGTGTGTTTGTGTGTATCTGTGTGCTGTAAAAACAGCATTTAAAGTGTGATCCCAAACATATATGATGGTTAAGGTTAGCATTATATTAATATGAATCATGTAGCTGCTATAGGTCAGGTTAGGAGGGGGGAGGGACTGATAACTAATAACACGTCTGTGTGTTTAGTCTCATGTACACAGTGCTGATCAGCTGCTTCACACGGGGAACACCTGTGTGCGTTTATATGGGTGTGTTTGTACGGGTGTGTGTGTGTTTCTGAATGTGTGTGTGTGTGTGGCTGTGTGTGTGTTTCTGTGTGTTTATGTGTGTGTGTGTGTGTGTGTGTGTGTGTGTGAGTTGTTTGTGTGTGACTGCACACACAATGTAGTTTTTTCCCGGCATTATTTACAGACAGGCGTCTGGCAGGCTTCCAGCACCATGGCAGTCTTAAATTACAAACCAAGCACTTTATTTCAATGGCTACTTTTCAGGTTTATTGTTTTCTTAAATTATTTAAATGTGTTGACAAAGGAGATTTTGTGATGACCTGATTATATCTGTCTTATAATATGTCAGCAAGCAATGCAACATCAAGGCTGTGTTGGAGATGTACATGAAAGCCTTTTACCCTTGCACAGTTAACCATATGCAGTGCACCCATTCATATGATGCACATTGCACAGTTAACCATATGCAGTGCACCCATTCATATGATGCACACTGCACAGTTAACCATATGCAGTGCACCCATTCATATGATGCACACTGCACAGTTAACCATATGCAGTGCACCCATTCATATGATGCACACTGCACAGTTAACCATATGCATTGCACCCATTCATATGATGCACACTGCACAGTTAACCATATGCAGTGCACCCATTCATATGATGCACACTGCACAGTTAACCATATGCAGTGCACCCATTCATATGATGCACACTGCACAGTTAACCATATGCATTGCACCCATTCATATGATGCACACTGCACAGTTAACCATATGCAGTGCACCCATTCATATGATGCACACTGCACAGTTAACCATATGCAGTGCACCCATCCATATGATGCACACTGCACAGTTAACCATATGCATTGCACCCATCCATATTATGCACATTACACAGTTAACCATATGCAGTGCACCCATTCATATGATGCACATTGCACAGTTAACCATATGCAGTGCACCCATTCATATGATGCACATTGCACAGTTAACCATATGCAGTGCACCCATTTATATGATGCACATTGCACAGTTACCCATATACAGTGCACCCATCCATATGATGCACACTGCACAGTTAACCATATGTAGTGCACCCATCCATATGATTCACACTGCACAGTTAACCATATGCAGTGCACCCATCCATATGATGCGCATTGAACACCTAATCTGGGTGATATGAATCTGATCTGTGTTTTTGTTTATTTTTTTTAAAGAAATGGTAGAGCAGATTCCGATAACAAATCCAGTATGGCAGGGTTTACATTCTTTTGATATAAATTGAGGGAGCAAAACCAGTATCGGCTCCAAATATCAGCTCAAGAAAATCGGCAGCCTGTAATGGTTATCGGCTAAGGCTGATGAAAAACAAATCCTTATTGGTCGATCCCTAATCTGAAGCCTTTAAACTGGGAACGCTGGAGCTCCACCTCCACCCAGCTGGCTTCATGATGTCATAAAGGTCTTACATTTCATTCATACATTTCATTCATAAAGGTCTTACATTTCATTCAGAATCAGAATCAGAATCAGAAAGGGTTTTATTGCCAAGTACGTTTTTTGACACATACAAGGAATTTGTTTTGGTGTTGTTGGTGCACATCACACATTCTCTAAATGTAATATTAAACAATATAAGTATAGGTATAAACAATAAGTATATGTACACAGTATGTATTAAATTAAAAATAAAGATAGAAATAAAATAAAATAGATAAATAAAGAGCAAAGAGCATTAGCGCAGAGAGAACAGTGGCATGAAGAGCCAGGTGGAGAGTCAGGGTGGTTTCCGGGCCTTGTTAATAAGGCTAGTGGCGGAGGGGAAAAAGCTGTTCAT
>JABUOV010000326.1:30000-47965 GCA_025617405.1 Perca schrenkii
AGCTCTGTGTATCTGGGAGTCAGAACCTGTAGCAGTTACATGATTCATATTAATCTAATGCTAACCTTAAAGGAACACGCCGACTTATTGGGAATTTATCTTATTCACCGTAACCCCCAGAGTTAGACAAGTCCATACATACCCTTCTCATCTCCGTGCGTGCTGTAAGGCTGTCTGACGGCTCCAGCGGCATCAGCCCATCAAAGAACATGCAGGTGAATGGTTCCAGCAATCCTACTGCTCCGAATAAGTGACAAAATAACGACAACATGTTCCTATTTACATGTTGTGATTTGTAGAGTGACAGCGTGTACAAAAAACGACGTAACATGAGACACAGCCATCTTCTAACAGTAAACAAACCGGGAACTATATTCTCAGGTGGAAGAATATAGTACTTGGGCGGAGTGATATGCACGCAGCAAGCCTGTCTGAGAATATAGTTCCCGGTTTGTTTACTGTTAGAAGATGGCTGTGTCTCATGTTACGTTGTTTTTTGTACACGCTGTGACTCTACAAATCACAACATGTAAATAGGAACATGTCGGCGTTATTTTGTCACTTTTGTCACAATTCGGAGCAGTGGTCTAGTCGGAACCAGTTACCTGCAGGATCTGTGCTAGGCTAAGGCTGGAACCGTCAGACAGCGTTACAGCACGCATGGAGATGAGAAGGGTATGTATGGACTAGTCTAACTCTGGAGGTTACAGTGAATAAGATAAAGTCCCAATAAGAGATGAGAAGGGTATGTATGGACTAGTCTAACTCTGGGGGTTACAGTGAATAAGATAAAGTCCCAATAAGAGATGAGAAGGGTATATATGGACTTGTCTTACTCTGGGGGTTACAGTGAATAAGCTAAATTCCCAATAAGTCGGCGTGTCCCTTTAACCAGACACACACACACACACACACACACACACACACACGCACACACACACACACACACACACACACACAGTTTTCATATACTCCTTTGTCTGTTTTATTGTTTATTTATTTATGTTATGATTTGTTATGTGATGTCTGCATTCTTTATTCTTTCTCCTCACTCAGTATTATGCTTCTGCTTTTTTTTAAGGGTCTTGGAATTTGTCGATTAAAAATGTTGCTTTTTCTAAAAAAGGAAACTTGTCTCCTTTTTTTTAGTGAACAGCAATAATAAATATATTTACTATTGCTGTTTACTAAGTATTTATTACTAAGTATTTATAATCTGATTACTCGATTAAATGATGGAATAATTGGTAGAATACTCGATTACTAAAAGAATCGATAGCTGCAGCCCTATAATACAGAGTTGATGTGGTCAGTTGGTACCTGGTCAGAGTGCATGTTCTTTCCTCAGCATCACACTGTGCTCAGACAAGATAGCCAATAGTTCCATGTTCTGTTGTGAGAGCTAGGAGGTGGCCCAATGGTTAGCACTGTGGCCTCACTGTGGAGTTTGCATGTTCTCCTCCATGTGTGCGTGGGTTTCCTCCGGGTGCTCCGGTTTCCCCCACCATCTAAAACATGTACTAGGTTCTCCAGGCAGTGCCCTTGATCAAGGCACTGGCTCAGATCTGGATTTGGTCCCCAGGCGCTGTGATTGGCTGCCCACTGCTCCCTTGAATGATGGGTTAAATGCAGAGAATGAATTTCGCTACATATATGTGTAAGGGACAATAAAGTACCTTTAGCTTTTGGTTTCTTACTATGCAAACAGTTTAATTTAACTGAGACAGGAAAGAGTAATCCGTGTCAGTATATTATTGTATTCTTGTGCAAACAGTTTTAATATTAACGAGAGATAAAAGTATGTAAATCATATTTTTCTAACATACACACACACACACGCACACAGACAGACAGACACACACACACACACACACACACACACACACACACACACACACACACACCTAGGCCCAGTTTAATATGCATCTTCCTTGTATACAATATTGCGTAGTAGGGGGTCCCTGCTCGGTCTCTGTTTCAGTTAAGGGGTTCTTGGTTTAAAAAACATTGAAGACCTCTGCTTTACTCCAAATTACAAAGTTGTTTCTTTGGACCTTTAATAGAGGCGAGTCCCCAAAAAGTGCTGGCGTGTCAGATTTGGGTGCCAACATTGTGTAAGCCAATGGCTGGCAGACACACACTCAAGGACATGCTTCCACCCGTTTATAGTTTTATTGGTGTGAAACAGCAGCTGCTCAGTAACTTATTAATCTTAACAGTATATAAGTACGAGAGAGACACCACAGACATCAGAGCGACGAGACCCATCCTTCCCCCCAACCAACCTCCCTACGCAGATTTTAGCCCTTTCATACTACTCGCTACTGTAGTCGCTCTTAAATGCTACGTCATCTTCTCATTGACTTTACAAAGAATCATGCTGTGATCACGAAAGATGCTTCCCATTGAAATACATTAGTTTAAAAAACGTGCTGGCCATCCCCAAAAAAAACGAGATAGACTTGACCGTGTACACGAATCAATAGATAAAATTACGTGACCATTTCACGAACTGCCATGAGACTGGTCTGCATATTTCAGTCAAAAGGCTTTACATAAAACTAGAGCTGTCAAACGATTAATTTTTTTTAATCGTGATTAATCTCATGTTTTATCACATGATTAAAATTCTATTATTTTGCATTTCAGAACTGTTTTTAAGTCCATATTAACAATGGAAAGCAGTTCTTACCAGTGTATCTTGATTGGGAATCAAATATATATATATATATATATATATATACTGTATATAGGTGGGGATCAGGTGGACCATGACATGGTCAGAGTGTCCAAGTGCAGCACGGGGGACGGCGTGAAAAGCATCCCTGACTGTGGTGTAACAGTGATCCAGAATGTTCTCCTCTCTAGTCGGGCATTTAATATGCTGTCTGTATTTAGGTAGTACATGAGTGAGGTTTCCTTTGTTAAAGTCACCAAGGACAATAACTAGGGAGTCCGGGTTGGTCCGCTCCACACATAGTATCTGGTCGGCAAGCATGCGCTGTGCGACCTGCACGTTGGCCTGCGGCGGGATGTAAACACCGACCAGAATGAATGAATGGAACTCACGGGGTGAATAAAAAGGCTTACAGTTTATGATGTAAGATTCCAGTTCAGGAGAACAATACTGTTGGATCACTGTCACGTCGTTGCACCACCCGCTATTGATGTAGAAACAGATTCCTCCACCTTTAGTTTTGCCGGAGAGGTCCGTGTCTCTGTCCGCTCTGTAGAGTTGGAAGCCTGCCAGCTGCAGCGCAGAGTCCGGTATTAATCCACAGAGCCACGTCTCCGTGAAGCACAAAACAGCAGATGAGAAAAAGTCCCTGTTTCCAACCAACAGCAGTTGTAATTCCTCCAGTTTGTTGGGCAGTGAGCGCACGTTAGAGAGAAATGTGCCCGGTAACGGTGTGCGTAATCCTCGCTGGCGGAGACGCACCAGCGCACCAGCCCGTTTCCCTCTCCTCCGGCGTTTCACTGCGTGAGCAAAGGTGAGCGCACCTTTGACTAGAATGTCCACAATTTCCAGTGAAGGGAGAAGAAAAGTAGAAAATAAATCCTCTGGCGTTGTTCCCCTGATGTTAAAGAGCTCTTCTCTGGAGAAAGCGATCCGGGTATCATCGCAAAAAACAGAGTTAAAACACAAAACAAAACAAAACAACACGCACAAACACACCGAGTCGACCGTCTGCGGCGCCATCTTGGTATAGCTAACCTTAACCATCATTTATGTTTGAATCTCAGTTTAAATGCTGTTTTTACATCCTTCAAACATTCATACACTAGTAAGGCTGGGATTTACCATTATCACACACACACATACAGACACACACACACACACACACAGACACACACACACACACACACACACACACACAGACACAGAACCACACACAGACATACACACACAGTTTTCATATACTCCTTTGTCTGTTTTATTGTTTATTTATTTATGTTATGATTTGTAACCGGGCCGGAAACTTGTCTCCTTTTTTTTAGTAAACAGCAATAATAAATATATTTACTATTGCTGTTTACTAAGTATTTCTTACTAAGTATTTCTTATCTGATTACTTGATTAAACAATGGAATAATCAGTAGAATACTTGATTACTAAAAGAATCGATAGCTGCAGCTATAATACAGAGTTGATGTGGCCAGTTGTTACCTGGTCAGGAAGTGCATGTTGTTTTCTCAGCATCACACTGTGCTCAGACAAGAGAGCCAATGGTTCCATGTTCTCTTGTGAGAGCTAGCAGGGTTTTGGGTTCTTACTATGCAAACAGTTTAATTTAACTGAGACAGAAAAGAGTGATCATTATAATATTGTATTCTTGTGCAAACAGTTTTAATATTAACGAGAGATAAAAGTAGGTAAATCATAATTTTCTAACACACACACACTCATACACACACACACACACACACACACACACACACACACACACACACACACACACACACCTAGGCCCATTTTAAGATTGATTGATTGATTTATTAGACAGTAACAGAAATAAATGCATAACAAGATGCCATCACAGTGACTTTGTACATTTATCAGAACTGTCGAGGATAACACAAGAAAGTTACAAACTTATTTCCATTGTGGTCCTCAAAATATGCATCTTCCTTGTATACAATATATATGTAGTAGGGGGTCCCTGCTCGGTCTTGGTTCTTGGTTTAAAAAATGTTGAAGACCTCTACTTTACTCCAAAGTACAAAATTGTCTCTTTGGACCTTTAATGGAGGCAAGACCCAAAAAGTGTCAGATTTGGGTGCCAACATTGTGTAAGCCAATGGCTGGCAGACACACACTCAAGGACATGCTTCCACCCATTTATAGTTTTATCAGAATCAGAATCAGAAAGGGTTTTATTGCCAAGTACGTTTTTTGACACATACAAGGAATTTGTTTTGGTGTTGTTGGTGCACATCACACATTCTCTAAATGTAATATTAAACAATATAAGTATAGGTATAAACAATATAAGTATATGTACACAGTATGTATTAAATTAAAAATAAAGATAGAAATAAAATAAAATAGATAAATAAAGAGCAAAGAGCATTAGAGCAGAGAGAACAGTGGCATGAAGAGCCAGGTGGAGAGTCACGGTGGTTTCCGGGCCTTGTTAATAAGGCTAGTGGCGGAGGGGAAAAAGCTGTTCATGTGGCGTGAGGTTTTGGTCCTGATGGACCTCAGCCTCCTGCCAGATGGGAGTGGCTCAAAGAGTTTGTGTCCGGGGTGGGAGGGGTCAGCCACAATCTTTCCAGCACGCTTCAGAGTCCTGGTGGCGTAAAGGTCCTGGAGCGGCGGCAGATTGCAGCCAATCACCTTCTCAGCTGACCGAATGACACGCTGCAGTCTGCCCTTGTCCTTGGCAGTGGCAGCAGCGTACCAGATGATGATGGAGGATGTGAGGATGGACTCAATGATGGCTGTGTAGAAGTGCACCATCATTGTCTTTGGCAGGTTGAATTTCTTCAGCTGCCGCAGGGAAGTACATCCTCTGTTGTGCTTTCTTGACGAGGGAGCTGATGTTCAGCTCCCACTTGAGGTCCTGGGAGATTGTAGTTCCCAGGAAGCGGAAAGACTCCACAATGTCAATTGTGGAGCCACAGAGGGTGATGGGGGCAGGTGGGGCTGGGTTCTTCCTGAAGTCCACAACCATCTCCACTGTCTTTAGAGCGTTGAGATCTAAATTGTTTTGGTTGCACCACTTCACCAGGTGGTCAGCCTCCGACCTGTAAGCGGACTCGTCTCCATCAGAGATGAGTCCGATGAGGGAGGTGTCGTCCGCGAACTTCAGAAGCTTGACGGACTGATGACTGGAGGTGCAGTTGTTGGTGTAGAGGTATTGGTGTGAAACAGCAGCTGCTCAGTAACTTATTAATCTTAACAGTATAAATAAGTGCAAGAGAGACACCACAGACATCAGAGCGACGAGACAATCTGACATCAGGATCTTCATCAGATCACTTCTGCTGAAATATGACCATGAAGGTAAGTTTACAAATTTATATATCTGATAGTTTGGCAAACAAATTTTAATCATTTGTGGCCACAAGTTTTAGACAGGGGTAGCAAAAGTCTTCAGCTTGCTTTACAGAGTATTCTAGCTGTGCATGAGAGTGATACCAACTGAATAAACTTAATGAAAATATCTGTTCTGTTCCAGCTGGTTTCAGTCTTCCTCGTCTTGCTGGCTCCACTGTTGACCAGCTGCCTGCCGCTCATTCTGCCGGTAGACTGCAGTGACATTTACCACAATGACAACAGCCGACCCAGTGGAGTGTACACCATCTATCCCATCGGAGCCACGTCTGCTGTCCAGGTACACTTCATCCTCTCTGGGATGCAGGTTGACCTTCAGATCAGGGCTTAATATCACTTATTTGATATCAGTCAGGTTAGGGAAATTTCGGTCACAATACCAGTTTATCTTTGATAAAAAAGAAATTCTCCGACAACTTCTGCTGTAAATTGTGAAAGCAAGAAGCAACCCTCACCTATTTTTTATAATGCACCCGGTTAATGTTTACCTTAAGAAATGACCCCCAAAAAGTTTGTTTTATCACGGGGCCCCCCTGCTACCAGGTGATTTGTTAAAAACTTCTAAAATAAACTATAAATCCATGTTGTAATGTGTCACTTGTTGAGCCAAGTTAGCCTATGTCCAATAAATCACAAAGAAAAGCCACATTGTCAGACAAATTTGTATTAAAGAACAATGAAAACAGCTTTCCAGTCAAGATAAAATATTTCAGCACCAAAGACAGCAACAGCATTGGTGCTGAACAGGCCAATAGTTACTGCTAAATAAATACATATAGGCTATGTTGTCTCCTATTTGTTGATTCTGGTTGAGCAGGTGAAGTAGTAGAACTGATTTAAGTACATTTGGATACAGTTTTAGTTAAAGGATCACATGAACTAATACTGTGTGTGTGTGTCTTTGTGTGTGTGTGAGTGTGTGTGTGTGTGTGTGTGTGTGTGTGTGTGTGTGTAGGTGTACTGTGACATGGTCTCAGAAGGAGGACGGTGGACGGTGAGTATTTTAACTGAAGTCAACACTTCCTGTAGTTCCTTCACAATAAATCACATTCCATTAAAATCCTTGTTGTCTGGAAACATGAGCTGTCAGATATCTCGTGTGTTTAGCTAGTTAACCCCCCCATTCCCTCCCTCCCCCCCCCCAGGTGTTCCAGAGGAGGATGGATGGCACGGTGAACTTCTACAGGGGGTGGGATCAATACAAGACCGGCTTTGGTATCGCTGCTGGAGAGTACTGGCTCGGTGAGAAATGAATCTAAATTAACAGTCATGACTTCATGAAACTGTTTCTAAATGTTTGTGTGTTTTCAGGTCTGGAGTCTCTCTACCACCTGACTCTGAGGAGAAAGTACGAGCTGATGGTCGATATGGAGGACTTTGGAGGAAAAAAAGTGTTTGCTCGTTACACCTCATTCTCCATCGACCCAGAGTCCTACGGATACAAACTGCATGTTTCTGGATTCATTAATGGAGGAGCAGGTGAGGTTTCCACATTAAGGACGAGAATTTCAACCATTAATGTTGTGGAGTGTGACATTGGTTTTCATTGGTTCATTGAAAATACGTCTCTTTGTCACTGGGAGTCATATCAATGACGATAAAGCAGTCGCGAGTGCAGTTACACTTTTCAAAACTCCACGCAGCAATATAATATAATGGTGAGGGGAAACTTCCTCTGACACAGACAGGCAGAACAGGGTTCTCTGTGCCCTGGTGACTGACTAACAGGCTGCAGGTTGTAAGGCAACTTTATATTTCTATACAGGTGGCATATTTAAACCCAGTCTCACGGCAGTTTGTGAAATGGTCACGTAATTTCAATCTATTGATTTGTGTACTACGTGCCATAGATGTGCATCCCACAAATCTCCATCAACTGCAAGATGCTATCCTCTCAATATGGGCCAACATTTCTAAAGAATGCTTCCAGCACCTTGTTGAATCAATGCCACCAAAAGGCAGTTCTGAAGGTGAAAGGGGCTCAAACACGGTATTAGTAGGGTGTTCCTAATAATCCTTTAGGTGAGTGTGTGTGTATGTATATATATATATATATATACATACATGCATACATACATACCATAATAATACCATTAAACGTCACCAGTCCAGTATTGTTAGTTCAGTAGTTGTATTATTTAGTTATACTTACTGTAGGTAGAGAAGCAGACTGTGGTATTTACTGGAGGAAATACACTCCAAAATATATATCATTGTTAGTAGTATCATAATGTTGTGATTATACACTTGTTGTGTTTCTGTAGGAGACTCCCTGATCCGTCGTCACAACGGACAGAAGTTCTCCACCTTCGACAAAGACCAGGACCCCTGGGGAGGGAATTGTGCCAGATTACACATGGGGGCGTTCTGGCACGGTGTCTGTCACTATACAAATCCAAACGGTATCTATCTTTGGGGGGCTGACAGGACTGTCTTTGCTGTTTCAGTGAGTTGGTACAGTTGGAAAGGTCATGACTACTCCTTGAAGAGCATCAGCATGAAGATCCGTCCTGTGCAGTAGTTCTCCAGGAACAACGTACAGCAGAATATCAGCTCATCTCTTCTCATTTATTCATCTTTCTCTCATTAAGATTTTAATCTCAGAGCACGTCTTATGTTCCTGAAACTGGAAATAAAACCAGCTGATGTCTGTAAATCTTGTTACGGTCTGTGATGATTTAAAGCAGTCGCAGCTCGCTGCAACGTGGTGGAAAAGTCTCTGGTGGAAAAGTGTCTCCAGTTTATCTGCTGTACGGTGACAATAAATAAATAAGTTGAGCATTAAGATGATCTCATGTCTTCTTTTATTCATAATTAAAAAGCAAATAGTTTACATTTATTGGTGTAAATGCTGGAGGCATTCACATCCATATTCTACACCACTAAAATGTATTTATTGGTGTGAATGCTGGAGAAAGCTGATGCTTTTATCAAAAGCAACTTACATTTTGCTATATATGTCAGAGGTCACACACCTCTAGAGCAACTAGGGGTTAAGTGCTTTGCTCAGGGACACATTAGTTGATGTATCACAGTGGGAATCAAACCCACGTCTCCCACAACGAAGGCATGTGTCATATCCACAGCGCCATCGCCACACCTGTGTGTGTGTGTTTGTGTGTGTGTGTTTGTGTGTGTGTGTGCATTTGTACATGTGTCTGTGTCAGTTGATTGAGATTACCCAATATGACTGCTTTTCAAACTCATTCATTCTCCTTTAACTGCTTCTTCATTCAAATTCCGCTTCATCATAAAATTGACTAAAAATATTAAATCATAATATTCCGAGAAACTCCATTCAAACTTTAAAACGTTCCCCATCTTTAATTCAGTCATCACATCATGTTAGCTTACAAAAACACCTCTTCTCCTTTTAACTCCCCTCTTCCTCTATATTCTTTCTCTACTCCTCTCCTCCTTTTCTCTTCCTCTCCTATACTAATGGTAAATTATACCATCAGGATTATGGTTAATCTGTCATTAACTGAGTTTTATACAACCTTTAATTTCCATTCACATTCTGGGCATTATTCAACTTTTCAAAAGACAATCAGCCTTTTTCAAAAACAAGATATTCTACATATTAAAAACATTATTCCTATTATACCTTTCAATGGTATTTATAATTAATAAACCCATTCCCACTTTTTCAACTAAAAACATTTAAAACATGCCACATCTTTCAAACATTCTAGGTATTATTCAACTTTTCTAAGACATTTATACTATTAAATCCATTCCCACTTTTTCAACTATTCTCACTACTTTACCTTCTTCTAACACAAGACAGCAATCAGCAGTGAAGCGTCAGCCTTTCAACATACAGCAGTGCATTTGTGAAATAAGTTAACATCGTTATAACGTGGTTTAAATTGTTCTTAATTATTAAATATTTAATAATTATATTCCACATCTTTCAGACATTTTGGGTATTATTAAACTTTTCAAAGACATTCAAACTAATAATACCCATTCCCACTTTTTCCAACTAAAAACAATTAAAACATGCCACACTTTTCAAACATTCTGGGTATTATTCAACGTTTCTAAGTAATTCATACTATTAAAACCATTCCCACTTTTACAAATATTCTCACTACTTTACCTTCTTGTCACAAAATTCAAGTCAGCAATCAGCAGTGTAGCATCAGCCTTTCAACATACAGCATTCACACCGCAATTTCTTCAGAAATTGCATTCTCTAGTTATTATTATTATTTGTTGTGAAGGACAGAACGGACTCAAAAGCAAGGCTCAACAAAAGCAAATAAGTTTATTGACGAAAACAAAGAGTGACAAGGAGCTCATGAGTAAACTATGAGGGCAACGGACTCAATGAAAAAAACCTAGGATGGAGAGGGACTCAAGGGAAAAACCTAGGATGACCAGGGAGCTCGGGGAAACCGGGGCTGAAGATCCGCGGAGGAGACACTGGAGCGGGGGAACAGAGGGTCTGAGGGAGGACTGGCTGGAACGTGGAGGAGGAGGCAGGGTGCCGCGGGAGGAGGAATGAATGGGGAGGCCAGCTGACTGGATCTGGAGGGTATGGAAGTGAACTCTGTAAAACAAACACAAAGAAGGAAAAGGTAAGAAAATGCACAGAAACAGTAAATGCTGAAGGCAAATCGAGAGGTCTGGCAGCGAGCGTCACCAGTGAAGAGAAAAATAAACTCACAGCCAGCCGACCCCAACCATCACAATTATTATTATCATCACACATTTATTGGAGCCACAGTCCTGAAATAATGTTTTTTAAAGTTATAAACTTAAAGGGGTGATAGAATGCAAAACTGATTTTACCTTGTCATAGTTGGATAATGACAGTTTAGTGGGTAACTAGGACATACATAGAAGCTCTAAATCCCATTGACACCTCTTTCCTCTGCAGATCTCACTATTTGAAACTGCCTCTGAAAACGGGCGAATCTCAACGAGCCCCATAGTTGACGTCAACTATGGGGCTCCTCCTCATTTGGCTCTAGTCTGTCTTAGTCACGCCCCAACATTTGCATAGGCTACACAACTGACCTGAGATCAGTTAGTCTTCTGAATCTAGGTCGTGCAGATCTCAGATCGGCTCGGCCTGCTGTGAGCTCGATTGAGCTCAGTCACGGCTGGCAGCCCACAGCACCTCATACCCGCGCAAAGTCACCGTTTTGGGCTGATGGACTACTAAACGCCGCTGCTCTGACAGAGCTCCAGGGAATGCAGTTCCCCTCTTCCTAATGCCAGGTGTGTGTGAGTGAGAGCGCGGTCAGCGAGCTTGTTACACCAGCAATCTCTTACCACAGGTTCCAGTTACTCTTTTAATGTGTGTAATTATAATGTGTTGAGTTATTTAAACAAACGATCGGTGAAATACACGCCTCTTGTCCGCGAGTCTCATTGATAGAGCCTGCGGCTGGAGCTGGCTCTATCAATGAGAGCTAGCTAGCCTCCTCTTACAATTCCTCTGACATTCACAAATATTCATTAACTTGAAATCGGACACCGTTGTTAGCTTTATAAGACATTTAGGTATATGTTGAAATCCTTTCAGTTGAATACAATCTGTTAGGTCTTAAATGATGTTATCAGCCAGAACCAAGTAGAACTCAGACAGTTTGTAATTATTACCCTGACTTAACCCTCCTGTTGTCCTCAGGACAAATTTGACCAATTTTTCCAAACGGTGTTTATCGTTGGGGGGCTGACAGCACTGTTAATGCTGTTGGAGTGGAGTGGTACCATTGGAAAGATGTTAACTATTCCCTGAAGATCATCAGCATGAAGATCCGTCCTGTGCAGTAGTTCTTCAGGACCAACGTCCAGCAGAATATCAGCTCATCTCTTCTCATTTATTCATCTTTCTCTCATTAAGCATTTCATCTCACAGCAGGTCTTATGTTCCTGAAACTGGAAATAAAACCAGCTGATGTCTTTTTCATTTCTGACAAAATGAATGTTGGAAAAAGCTACAAAAATGCAAGAAAAACAATCGACAATTTTCTTCTTTTTTTTTAACGCTGAAAAAAGTGACCAAAAAAATGGCAAAAGTGACAAAAAATTGTTAAATAAACTTTTATTCATAATTAAAATTAGCAGCCAAAAGAGAATATGTAATTATATTGAATTATAAATATTATAATTAAAAGTCAAAAAGCAAAGTTTAAATGATCATTTGAAAAAGTAAAATAACAATAAAAAGGGAGAAATTTAAAATAAAAAACCTTTAAATTAAATTTAAATGTAACTTTGCTCTTTAAAATTCCTTCTTTTCACACAAACATACAGACACACACACACACACAGACACTCACACACACACACACACACACACACAATCACACACGGTGGATACAGGAAAAAACGCAGATGAGACGACACAATGACCTAAATTGAGGACAGCTATGCTCGTTATTGTAAGTGCAATGATAAGTTAAGTCCAATAAGTACTTTATAACACCATATGAATGTGTGTGTGTGTGTGTGTGTGTGTGTGGCCAGGATAGGAAATTAACTAACAATGTAAAGATCAACAAGAAACTGACAGTGACATAATATATTGATTCATTCAATAAATTATATTTTTTTGTCTTAAATCCACCAGCCATTATTCCAACATTTGCAGCATCCTGAGTCTTTTTGGTAAGGTTTCTAGGAAATCTCAACCCAAAGTAATTAATTGATAGTAATAATTATTATTCTCCCCAAAACAAGTTTCCTTTTATTTTTAAAGAACTATACAAAAAAAATTGCAACTTTCTTTGCAACTTTCACTGTCTTCCGCAACTTCATTGCAACAAACAAAAGACATCGCAAGTTTTATCGCAAATTTTTACAAAAGCTCCTGCGAAATCAGGCATTTTGGGCCGCAACAATCTCACTACTTAGAAACATAAAAATTCACATTTAGATTTGTTGTGTTAAACCCGAAGCAGCCGAAAATTGGTCAATTAGGTATATAGCATATTCAATCTGATGTTTCTCACTCATAAATAGAGCCGTATCATCCACTTGTTGAGTTACTCTAATTTCCTTACCGAAAATAGACAAACCTTTAATAACATGATTATGTCGAATATGTAATGACAGTAATTCAACCACCAGCAGGAACAAGAACGGTGAAATAGGGCAGCCCTGGCGAACTGATCTCAGTACAGGAAATCTTTTTGTGGTGTTTGGATATAATATCACAGAACTGTCAATATTTTTATAAAACATTTCAACTGTAGATATAAAAATTTTTCCGAAAACAAAAATTTGAAGTGCTTTAAGTAAAAAATAGTCTTCTACCGTATCAAATTCTTTATAAAAATCAAGTAATATTATCAGTGCATCAGTATTGATGTTGTCAGAATAGTCCAGCAGGTCGAGAACAAGTCTTACATTAGAGCTAATGTAACGGTTAGACATAAAACCGGTTTGTGTTTCACTTATTATCTCATGAAGACCACTTTTTAATCGTTTAGCAAAAATTAATGATACAATTTTGTAGTCAATATTTAAGAGCGTAGTATGTCTCCAATTTTCTATCATAAGTGATCTTTATCAGGTTTAGGGAGAAGACATATTAAACCTTGCTTCATACTTGTGGACATTTCCTTTTTTAAGATGCATTCTTTGAATAGATCAAATAGAGGATTTTCAATAATTTCCCAAAAATGCAAATAAAATTCGACTGAAAGCCCATCATTACCCGGAGATTTCCCTTTTTTCATTGAGCCAACAGCCTCTGAGATTTCCACTTTAGTAATGGGACGTTCCCAAGCCATTTTAAATTGTTCAGATATAGTTGGTGTAAATGCTTTAACTGACTCGATAAATCTATCACATTTATCAAACTGGATATTTGACTTATATATATTGCTATAAAATATACCAACATATCTAGAAAAGTGTAAAGAATTAGAGGTGACATTATCATTAATTTTAAGAGTAGTTAAATTATTTCTCTTATGATTTCGCTTCTCTAAAGCAAAGAAAAAACTCAAATTTCTTTCCCCTTGTTCCAACCATTTTGCTCGAGACCTTACAAATGCCCCTTTAGCCATTTCAATATACAAATGATCTATTTCCTCTTTTAATTTTTTCAACGTTATTTCTTCTTCCTCTGAAAGATTATCCTTAGTCATTAAAACATTCAATTTATTGATAATATTTATTTCTTTAGCTATGTGATGAACCATAACTCAATTATAGACTGTTGCTCCATGTAAATTCGTTAATATCAGGGTTTAAAAAACGCCAAATATCTATAACTGCCAGTTGATCACAAATATATGCAGTACTTTTGAATCTTGAATGTGGAATTAATCTCACAGGTACTCTATCTACAAGATTATCTGGAGCATCGTTATAATTGCCTCCAATAATCAAGTGTACATCTTTATATTTGTTTTTAAAGGCTTCAAGTTTCATACAGAGTTGTGAAAACATATTTTTTGCTAGAGCTGTATTGTTATAGTTATATAAATTGCAAACTATAAAGAAGGAATTGTCTAATTTGAAAACCAAGATTATCCATCTGCCTTCATTGGAGATCACTGATTCAACTATATCTCCTTTCAAATTGTTAAGGAGAATGGCAACACCTGCTGATTGTTGAGAGGCATGACAACAATAACATGTATCGCCCCATTGAGCACTCCAAACTTTCACATCACTGTCCACGGAATAAGTCTCTTGTAAAAAAATCAAATCAGCATTATTTCGTCTACTGAACAAAAAGATTGATTTCCTTTTGGTGCTGTCACATCTAACCCTGACATTAAGAGATATTATTTTTAAGAAACTAAAAGGGAAGTCTGTCATAAAGAAGGAAAAAGAGAAAGAATCTGAACTGGATGTCTGTTAAGGTTATAGGAACGAGTTAACTAGTGGAGTGAACATATTGCCCTTTGAAATGTATACAGGGAGAACCGAATAACCCTTTAAGATTGGGTGGCATATTTAACTTAAACATTTTACCTCACAATAAGGGAAGTTTAATAAGTTAACCCTTGTGTTGTCTTCCCGCAGACCGTGAACTTGTTGTCTGTCCGGGTCAAAATTGCAAAAGAACAATTTTTTGGCTCTTTATTGCAACGTTTTTGACACTTTTTTCGAAGCTTTTTTAAATACACGGTCAATAAAAATAATTTTAATGACATAATACCTATTTTTTTTTGTTAAAAAAAAAGAGAAATTGTGGATTATTTTGACTGATAGTTAAGATCAGAGGATGTTGAGTGGATCACAGTTTATTTCAAATGCTATAAAATTGGAAAAATTAACACCCACAATTCAATGAAATTAATCATTAATTTGTTGTTGTAAAATGTTACATGGCTTCCATACAACGTACATCCACGCATTCATGTTATTTTGGGACAATTTGATTCAAAGAAACACATAATTCTGATATAAAAACGGGTCAAATTTGACCCCGAGGACAACATAAGGGTTAGGCAGTGTGAACATTTCAGGAAATATGCTGGCTCTATACACGCTAAAAGTCCTGATTATTTACATGGAGTCTGGTGGAGATATGCTGGCTCTATACACGCTAAAAGTCCTGATTATTTACATGGAGTCTGGTGGAAATATGCTGGCTCTACACACACTAAAAGTCCTGATTATTTACATGGAGTCTGGTGGAGATATGCTGGCTCTACACACACTAAAAGTCCTGATTATTTACATAGAGTCTGGTGGAGATATGCTGGCTCTATACACACTAAAAGTCCTGATTATTTACATGGAGTCTGGTGGAGATATGCTGGCTCTATACACGCTAAAAGTCCTGATTATTTACAAAGAGTCTGGTGGAGATATGCTGGCTCTATACGAACTAAAAGTCCTGATTATTTACATGGAGTCTGGTGGAGATATGCTGGCTCTATACACGCTAAAAGTCCTGATTATTTACATGGAGTCTGGTGGAGATATGCTGGCTCTATACATGCTAAAAGTCCTGATTATTTACATGGAGTCTGGTGGAGATATGCTGGCTCTATACACTCTAAAAGTCCTGATTATTTACATGGAGTCTGGTGGAGATATGCTGGCTCTATACACACTAAAAGTCCTGATTATTTACATGGAGTCTGGTGGAGATATGCTGGCTCTATACATGCTAAAAGTCCTGATTATTTACATGGAGTCTGGTGGAGATATGCTGGCTCTATACACTCTAAAAGTCCTGATTATTTACATGGAGTCTGGTGGAGATATGCTGGCTCTGTACACGCTAAAAGTCCTGATTATTTACATGGAGTCTGGTGGAGATATGCTGGCTCTGTACACGCTAAAAGTCCTGATTATTTACATGGAGTCTGGTGTAGTTTGGTGATGGTGATTTCGGGGCTGTTTCATGTTAAACTAAAAGGATTTTACTCTTTAACTAAAAGGTCTATCTCTGTAGGGATCCATCCCATAATGTTGTCAGACACTTAGAATAATAATCTGAGTCTGTCAGCAGCAACAACAGAACTTTTACTGACTCTAACTGCTGCTGAACATCTCGTGTGTTTATCTGTTGTTGCAGCCTCAGTTTAATGTGGGTTACTCTAAGACACGATTACACAGAACGAATTCTGGGGCCAAGCAAATAAGAGTTTGAGATGTGAGAATAAATAAAGCCAAGGAGCAGTTTCTCTGATTAATCTTCTCTGTCTGTTCTTCAACCAGGAGAAGAAGGGAAGCTGTTAGAAAGATATACAAGTTAAAATACTCTGCCAGCAGTTACACACTCTAAGTTTTGTCTTACAGTCACTTAGACACAAAAACAGGTGTGTGTGTGTGTCTGTGTGTGTGTGTCTGTGTGTGTGTGTCTGTGTGTGTCTGTGTGTTTGTGTCTGTGTGTGTGTGTCTGTGTGTGTGTGTCTGTGTGTGTCTGTGTGTTTGTGTCTGTGTCTGTGTCTGTGTGTGTATGTCTGTGTGTGTGTGTGTGTGTGTGTGGGGGGGTGTGTGTGTGTGTGTCTGTGTGTGTGTGTGTGTGTGTCTGTGTGTGTGTGTGTGTGTTTGTCTATGTATGTATGTGTGTGTTTGTCTGTGTGTATGTGTCTGTGTCTGTGTGTGTGTGTGTGTCTGTGTGTGTGTGTGTGTGTGTGTGTGTGTGTGTGTCTGTGTGTGTGTCTGTGTCTGTGTGTGTGTCTGTGTCTGTGTGTGTTTGTGTGTGTGTGTGTGTGTGTGTGTGTCTGTATGTGTGTTTGTGTGTGTCTGTGTGTCTGTGTGTGTGTCTGTGTCTGTGTCTGTGTCTGTGTGTGTCTGTGTGTGTGTCTGTGTGTGTGTCTGTGTGTGTGTGTCTCTGTGTGTGTGTCTGTGTGTCTGTGTGTGTGTCTGTGTCTGATGGGGCCTAAAGCTTAAGCTCAGAGGGGATCGAGCGTTTGCCGTTGCAGCTCCAAAACTTTGGAACGGACTGCCTCAGTTCAGTTTTATTCTTTGTCCCAGAAGGGCAATTTGTATGCAGCAGGAAGACATCACATGGAAATATACACCACAAACCACACAACAATTATCTTACTAAAGACAGCAATGATTACAGCAATAAAACAGCAATAATAGCAGAGTTTGTTGGGGACATAATGTAATGTAATAATAAAAATTAAAATTAAAAAAAGAGAAATACAAGGGTAATTAAGATAAGCAAGAGCTATCACCTCCTCTTAGCTAAGTTGAGTGCCTGAATGGAAACGAGGAATTAAAGAGTTTTTGTATCTCTGTTTAATAACACATTAGACATTAGCCTCCTCTCGGTCTAATGTTAAAACCCACCTCTTTTCTTTGGCTTTTAACACCAGGTAGAGTGTTGATCTTATGTGTATACTTGCATATTTTAATTGTGTGCTTGCAGTGCATTGCATTTCAGTTTTTATTTATTTATTCTACTTATTTAATTTTATTTTAATGTTATTGTTTTTATCTTTATATTGGGTACCTAATCTT
>JABUOV010000327.1:0-47661 GCA_025617405.1 Perca schrenkii
GTGTTGTCTTGTAAACCCGAAAATACAAATAAAAAATCATTAAAATCATGAACTCAAGTGATGACGGGAGTTGCATGCTGAGGGACGACTCAGTTAAAAAACCACCATGAACAGTTTTTTAATGTTCAATCGGACCAGAACTACTCGAGAGTCTGCTTTTGAGACTTTGCTCTAATTTTCGGGACAATTAGGCCAGGATTCGGGATTCGGTACAACTGCTTGGATTTCGGGACTGTCGAATTTTTATTTATTATTATTATTTATTTATTTATTTTCTATCTGTGACGTGGATGCACTTTTCAGCGAGGCACGCAAAACTCTGCGCTACACCTGTCGCAAGTAGCGAGCAGAGACAGGTAGCGAGCTGACCTGAACAGTAACGGAGGAGCTATCCTCCGGAAGGCTGCGTGCTGGCTCCATCTTGTGGTGTGGAGAGGACGAGGCCCTGAAGGACTCATAGACAGTATATAAGGACTCCACTCAGTGTTCAGAGGGGCTTTTTCATGAATGCAGATACAACGCAATGCTTATTACTCTTCCACATTAATGCTTCTTCTATATTTCTATCTACTGGAGGTCATGCTCCAACCCTGCATCCAGGGAAACAGAGTTTTTGTTTAAAAAATAAATAAAAACACTTTAGATTTTGATTGTAAAACGCATTAAAATATAGGCCTATTAAATTACATGTAATTGAGCTGACGCTTTTATCCAAAGCGACTTACAATTGCTATATATCTTTATATCTATATATATATAGCAAATTATATATATATATATATATATATATATATAAAAATATATATATGAAACATGCCTTTAGTATTTTCTGATGTAAACTATAGGCACATATCAGTTCTTTTAAGTTACACATTACTGAATGTGGAGAAATGATGGCAGGAGATCGGGAGGTGGATTCCCACTGACACCTTTTACGGTTTGACTGTAATTTCTTTGCAGACACGTCACTGTGATACATTAAAATAAGACAAGACTGTTTTATATCAATGTGTAGCACAAAGGAAAAACAACGGTAAATCTAAACATTACTACTTTTTGACACGAGTGGGAAATCTGCACTTTTTCTCTGGTTTTGGTGCATCATTTAAACATTCATATGCTATGAAATTAAATAAATCAACCAAAATTCAGTCGATGTAATCATTAATTTCACCTGCAAAGAACATGGATGCATGGATGTATAAGTTGTATGGGTTCCATACAACATACCTGCATGCATCCAAGTTATTTTGGGGCAATGTGGTTGTAAGAAACCCATATTTCTGAAATAAAAAAACTTTGAAAAACAGGACAACACAAGGGGTTAAATAAGGTCTTTACCTGGATGTGTTGCAGGTGCAGGATTCAAAATGCAGCAGAGTAGGGGGGGCAGTCACCAGAGGCCCCACGGTGAGATATTATCACGATACTTATGTAATGTCTGGATCAACGGATGTACATTCCCAGGATAACCGCCTGACATCACATGTCCCTCCTCTTCCTCTCTCTGGGGGTTGCCGTTCTCAAACTTCAACAACAACAACCATGTATCTACGGAGCTACACGCTGAAAATGTCAAGTTAGGAAGAATATTTGGTTTGTGCAACAAGTCAGGTCTGCTCGGTTCTTTCAGGGAATGATTGTAAAGATTTATAAAGAATATGTTAGATCATTTCCTCTCTAACTGGGAGGTTTTATAAAGAATATGTTAGATCATCTCCTCTCTAACTGGGAGGTTTTATAAAGAATATGTTAGATCATCTCCTCTCTAACTGGGAGGTTTTATAAAGAATATGTTAGGTCATCTCCTCTCTAACTGGGAGGTTTAATAAAGAATATGTTTGGATAATTTCCTTTACTTCTAATGAAATGTAAATATAAATAAAATTGTAAGACTTTGCCTGACACACAGTAACATTTCAAGACAGGCGACGTTTCCTTTCTCCCCACAATCACAGAGAGCTTTCAGGGAGATTTTGTAAACAAAAATGCTCCTCAAAATTGGGTCTCATATTTCTTACATTGTGCAGCAGTGTGACATTTGCATAAAAAGAACACAGAGAGTGACAAGTAATTACTAACTCAACTGCCAAAGAAGGGAGAAGAATAGATGAGTGACAGCAGATGAATGCTGATGATTAGTCACAGCATGTTAAAGGCCCAGACCCCCCAACCAGACGGCCGAGCATCAGCAGTAGAGCCAGTCAGCTGATCAGTCTCCCCAGAGGTCCAGAAAGTTCCTCAGAACTCACCGAAGAGATGCCGACTTCAGCGTACCTTCTGCGTGTGAGCGAGACGTAATACAAAAAAATGAAAAGTGGAAATGAGGAACGCGTCACGTGGGTCTGGCTGCTCCAGCCGATAGTCATGGCGGCTCAATCGGAATACGATCTCGTATTTTACAAAAATAGTTCACTGAAACGTGTCCAGTATCTGTCCTTTAATGACTAGAAGACAGACAGACAGACAGACAGACAGACAGAAAGTATCTGCCATGTAATGACTACAATTCAGGACACTATGTCTATTTCTGCACACCCACACTTAGTCACAAACGCACACATCCTTTGAGCGTGTTATGCAAATAAATGTCTCTTCCAAAAACAAAAGATATGATTCAAATATGTCATATTCACATATTTTAATGATTCACCAGTTAACAAAACGAATTGGAAACAGTGCATCTGATTCGAAACTAAAACGCAGACAGAAAGCGAGAGAGGTGAGTCTTCCTGAGAAGGGGGTCCCACTAAGCTCCCAGGACTCGTCATCGGAGCCTGTGAGTCAGGACACTCGGACCGTGGAACCAGATGATGAGTGGATATCTTAAAAATAAGATAACCACGGCGCTGCCTGCCCACGCGACAGATGCTCTGTTGTTAGAGCGACTGAATTGGAGCACAAGCAGCGTAGTGTGACGTCAGTGAAATCACAGCTAAATCTGCCGAAAGACGCAGTCATCCAGAGGTAAGGTTACTTCCTGTTGAAGGCGGTGGATTTCAACAAGCCCATAGACAGTTTATATATATACAGTACAGGCCAAAAGTTTGGAGACACCTTCTCATTCAATGTGTTTCTTTATTTTCATGACTATTTACATTGTAGATTCTCACTGAAGGCATCAAAACTATGAATGAACACATATGGAATTATGTACTTAACAAAAAAGTGTGAAATAACTGAAAACATGTCTTATATTTTAGATTCTTCAAAGTAGCCACCCTTTGCTTTTTTTGATAACTCTGCAAACCCTTGGTGTTCTCTCAATGAGCTTCATGAGGTAGTCACCTGAAATGGTTTTTACCTTCACAGGTGTGCTTTGTCAGGGTTCATTAGTGGAATTATTTCCCTTATTAATAAAAAAAGCAAAGGGTGGCTACTTTGAAGAATCTAAAATATAAGACATGTTTTCTTTGTTAAGTACATAATTCCATATGTGTTCATTCATAGTTTTGATGCCTTCAGTGAGAATCTACAATGTAAATAGTCATGAAAATAAAAAGGAAACACATTGAATGAGAAGGTGTGTCCAAACTTTTTGGCCTGTACTGTATTTTAGCAGAAAGTTGAAAAATGTTGCGTTCACTTTCTCTTTTTCATCAAACTGCAGTTTTTGCAACTTGCATAAATATCCCGCATATTCCACTGCATTTTTTTTAAGAAAACGTGCCGCATAATCATGGATTTTTGCCCACAACAATCACAAAAAAACTCCGCATTTTTCTTGAAGGACTGTATATGGCGCTAAAGGAGACTTTTAGACAAAGGTCACCTGGCCAAGCGTCCATATTTTACCAGATGAGAGTGAGACTCTGTTGTGCCTACAGCTCTACACCGGCGCTAAAAGTGTGATTAAATACATATTATAAAGTAATGCACGGCACCGCTGTCGTCTGAACGCACCGTTACACCAAGCTTGACCCACCTGCCGTGCCTAGTCATAACTGTTAAGCTGAGCTGTTTGGGGCAAACAGTCAACTGAACATTATTAAAGGCAGGGTTGGTAAATATTTCCAATAAACACTTTTTGTTTGAAACAGTCCTTGCAGCCCCGACAGCAATATATAACTTCTGGGCTCTGAAAGACAAGTGAAAAAGCCCCGTCATCTGTAGCTGCTGTAATGCTGTGGGCTATGTGAATAACTGGGGAGCGTTCTGGGGAAAGCCTGGTCTGATGGAGAGAGACGGCATTCATCCCACCTGGGACGGAGCCGCTCTCATATCAAAAAATCTGACCGAGTTTATCAGACATAAACCATGACAACCCAAGCTTGATATTAGTAATCAGAGGTGCAGTATTACGCGCCCCTCTGTGCTTCCGTTGGAGCAGTCACCCACTCATAGTCTAATAAGCACGGTGTCTGTTCCCCGACTTAGATCGGTTAAATCAAAGGTAAACAAAAGATGCGCTATACCTAACAACCTAATTGGAATTAAAACGACTGCAACGATAGAACAAAATAGGAAAATTAGATGTGGACTATTAAATATTAGATCTCTGTCTTCTAAAGCAGTATTGGTAAACGAGTTGATATCAGATAATAACATTGACTTATTTTGTCTTACTGAAACCTGGCTGGGCCATGATGACTATGTTAGTCTAAATGAAGCCACTCCTCCCAGTCATATTAATGCTCAAATTCCTAGAGGCTCAGGCCGAGGAGGAGGAGTTGCAGCCATCTTTGATGCAAGCCTGTTAATTACTCCTAAACCTAAATTAAATTATAACTCCTTTGAAAGTCTTGTTCTTAATCTTCAACATCCAAAATGGAAAACATTACAGCCAATTATATTCGTTGTTATTTACAGGGCTCCAGGTCCGTATTCTGAATTTTTATCTGAATTCTCAGAGTTTTTATCATGTTTAGTCCTTAAATCAGACAAAGTACTTATTGTAGGTGATTTTAATATCCATGTGGACGTTGACAGCAATAGCCTTACTACTGCTTTCAACTCATTACTGGATTCAATCGGTTTCAGTCAGAGTGTGCACAAGGCGACGCACTGTTTTAACCACACCCTCGACCTTGTGCTGGCATATGGTATTGAAATTGAGGATTTAATAATATTTCCGCATATTCCGTATTATCAGATCATTCTTTAATCACTTTCGAATTCTTACTACCTGACTATATTAAATTAGATAAAAGCTTCTACACCAGATGCCTATCTGACAGTGCTGTAGCTAAATTTAAAGACGATATTCCAACAGCATTCAACTCTATGTCATGCCTTAACATAACAGAGGACCTTTATGTTAACCTCAGTCCCTCTCAAATTGATACATTTGTAGACGGTGCTACGACTTGCCTACGGACGACCTTAGACTCCGTTGCTCCCCTGAAAAAGAAGATGATGAAGCAAAGGAAATTAGCTCCTTGGTATAACTCCCAAACTCGCAAATTAAAACAAATCTCGCGAAACCTTGAATGTAAGTGGCGTTCCACAAAAGTGGAAGAATCCCGTTTGGATTGGCAAGAAAGTCTCAAAACCTATAGGAAGGCCCTAAGAAAGGCCAGATCAAACTATTACTCATCATTAATAGAAGAAAACAAGAACAACCCAAGGTTTCTTTTCAGCACTGTAGACAGGCTGACAGATAGCCACAGCTCTACTGAGCCATCTATTCCTCTAGCTCTGAGTAGTGATGACTTTATGAGCTTCTTTAATGATAAAATTACAACAATTAGAGATAAAATCCGTCACCTTTTGCCCTCAACTTTTAACGGTTTACCTTTAAACGCAGAGTCGCTAGAAATAACGACTAGTCCCAACATATACTTAGACTGCTTTTATCCTATAGACCTTCAACAATTAATGTTAAAGATATCCTCAGCTAAACCATCTACCTGTCTCTTAGACCCCATCCCAACGAGATTACTCAAAGAAGTGTTACCCGTGGTAAACACTTCATTACTAGATATGATCAATATGTCCTTATTAACAGGTTATGTACCGCAGTCATTTAAAGTAGCTGTGATAAAACCTCTTCTGAAAAAACCCACCCTAGATCCTGAGGTCTTAGCAAACTATAGACCTATATCTAACCTTCCCTTTCTATCCAAGATCCTTGAGAAGGTGGTTGCTAATCAGTTATGTGATTTTCTACATAGCAATAGTTTATTTGATGACTTTCAATCAGGATTCAGAAAGCATCATAGCACAGAGACGGCACTGGTGAAAATTACTAACGACCTTTTAACTGCTGCAGACAAAGGACTTCGTCTCCATTCTTGTTTTACTAGATCTTAGTGCTGCATTTGACACTATTGACCATTCAATCCTGTTACAGAGATTGGAACACTTGGTTGGCATTAAAGGAATCGCACTAAGCTGGTTTAAGTCTTATTTCTCTGATCGATCTCAATTTGTTAATGTTAATGATAAATCCTCCAAGTACGTTAAAGTTAGCCATGGGGTTCCTCAAGGCTCAGTGCTTGGACCAATTCTTTTCTCCCTATATATGCTTCCTCTAGGCAATATTATTAGGAAACACTCAATTAACTTTCACTGTTATGCAGATGACACCCAATTATACTTGTCAATCAAGCCAGACGAAACCAGTCAGCTAGCTAAATTTCAAGTGTGCATTAAAGATATAAAATCCTGGATGACCTATAATTTTCTGATGTTAAACCCTAACAAAACTGAAGTTATTGTACTGGGACCTAAACACCTCAGAACCTCATTATCCAAAGACATAGCTACTCTGGATGGTATTGCCCTGGCCTCCAGCACTACTGTCAGAAATTTAGGAGTTATTTTTGATCAGGATATATCCTTTAATGCCAATCTAAAACAAACCTCAAGAACAGCATTTTTTTCATCTTCGTAACATTGCCAAAATTAGGAATATCCTGTCTCAAAACGACGCTGAAAAAACTAGTTCATGCATTTGTTACGTCTAGGCTGGACTATTGTAATTCCCTACTGTCAGGTTGCTCAAATAAGTCCCTTAAGACTCTCCAGCTGATCCAGAATGCTGCAGCGCGTGTTCTCACAAGAACTAAGAAAAGAGATCATATCTCTCCTGTATTAGCTTCTCTGCACTGGCTTCCTGTAAAATACAGGATTGAGTTTAAAATCCTTCTCTTGACCTACAAAGCTCTAAATGGTCTAGCACCATCATATCTAGAAGAGCTCCTAATACCCTATTGTCCCACTAGAGCACTGCGCTCCCAGAATGCAGAGTTACTGGTGGTACCTAGAGTCTCTAAAAAGTAGAATGGGAGCCAGAGCCTTCAGTTATCAGGCTCCTCTCCTATGGAACCAGCTCCCGATCTGGGTTCGGGGGGCAGAAACTGTAATCGCTTTCAGAATGAACTTAAAACTCTTCTATTTGATAAAAGCTTATAGTTAGGGAGTGAGGAGTTGCAGTGTTCACCTAACTGGCCCAACTGCTTCTCTTCATAATTGTTAGATTAATAATACATAACAAAGTAGAGGGAGGCAGGCCAGCCAAGCCCGATCCGGCAGGGGGAGAGTTCTAAGCCCGAAAAAAGCTACCTCTCCTTATGACCTGTCTCTCTTAGTTACGCTGTTATAGTTACGCTGTTATAGTTCTAGACTGCCGGGGGACTTCCTTCCTTTGACACACTGAGCTGCTCTCTCCTCTCCCTTTCTATTACTATTACTATTACTATTTGCGTGTATCCCGTCCCGGAAATGCTAGTTACTAATCCTAGCTTCTGGGGAGTTTCCCCGGAGTCCTTATGTTTTTTTCCCCCAGCGTATTTCCTTGGAGAACGTTGGCACCAAGATCCTGGTTCCAGCTGTCGCCGTGGTCCTGCTGCACTCCTTGCTGAGCTCAACGGTGCCCTGCTGCGTCCTGCTGAACCCTGCAGCTTCCTGCTGAACCCTGCAGCTTCCCGCTACATCCAGTCACTGTTCCATTATTAATGTGACTATTATCGCCACTGTTCATCACACCCCCCAACCGGCCCGTCAGACACCGCCTACCAAGAGCCTGGGTCTGTCCGAGGTTTCTTCCCAAGAGGGAGTTTTTCCTCGCCACTGTCGCACTGCTTGCTCTTGAGGGAATTACTGTAATTGTTGGAATTGTTGGGGCTTTGTAAATTATAGAGTGTGGTCTAGACCTACTCTATCTGTAAAGTGTCTCGAGATAACCTATGTTATGATTTGATATTATAAATAAAATTGAATTGAATTGAATTAATCCTGTAAAAACAGCCCACCAATCACTGCCTCGCACTCCGCTTGGAAAGAACCAATGAAATGCCTCCGTGCCTCGTAGCCTGAGCAAAATGTGCCGCCGGAGTTACTGCAAGTCTGCAGGAGAACGGAAGAGAAAACTCAGCAGAAGTTGCCGCTGGCTGCCGTCTTTCTGTTGGTTTATCTTGGGTTTTTTGGGGAGGATTTGCTGTTTTCAGGAAATGTCTTGTGCATGTGTGTGTGTGTGCACGTATGTGTGTGTGTGCACGTGTGTGTGTGTGCACGTATGTGTGTGTGCACGTGTGTGTGTGTGTGTCGGAGCCAAGAGGGCAGGGGGGAGGGGTTAGACGGAGATACTACTTTCAAATCTTGCTAGCTTTTCAACAGTTTATCTGTGTTTTAAGCCCCCAGTGCTGCCTGGAAGGCACTAGGATTAGGCAATGGTTATGGTTATGGTTATGGTTAAGGTTATGGTTAGGTGCCTTGAAGTCAACAGTTGCAGCGCTGCCTGGAAGGAGACTTGGGGGCTTAAAACACCATCGAGCTTTTCAACATTACCAACCCTGCATTTAATCAACTCTGGTTTAAAGTGGTCACATTGTGCTCATTTTCAGGTTCATAATTGTATTTTAAGGTTGTCTCACTGCTGTAACATCTTTGTTGGCAGTCACACATGCTCGGTAGCTAGGTAAGGACTACATGCTCAGTAGCTAGGTAAGGACTACATGCTCGGTAGCTAGGTAAGGACTACATGCTCGGTAGCTAGGTAAGGACTACATGCTCAGTAGCTAGGTAAGGACTACATGCTCAGTAGCTAGGTAAGACTACATGCTCAGTAGCTAGGTAAGGACTACATGCTCAGTAGCTAGGTAAGGACTACATGCTCAGTAGCTAGGTAAGACTACATGCTCAGTAGCTAGGTAAGGACTACATGCTCAGTAGCTAGGTAAGACTACATGCTCAGTAGCTAGGTAAGACTACATGCTCAGTAGCTAGGTAAGGACTACATGCTCAGTAGCTAGGTAAGACTACATGCTCAGTAGCTAGGTAAGGACTACATGCTCAGTAGCTAGGTAAGGACTACATGCTCAGTAGCTAGGTAAGACTACATGCTCAGTAGCTAGGTAAGACTACATGCTCAGTAGCTAGGTAAGACTACATGCTCAGTAGCTAGGTCAGGACTACATGCTCAGTAGCTAGGTAAGACTACATGTTCAGTAGCTAGGTAAGACTACATGCTCAGTAGCTAGGTAAGACTACATGCTCAGTAGCTAGGTAAGACTACATGCTCAGTAGCTAGGTAAGACTACATGCTCAGTAGCTAGGTAATGACTACATGCTCAGTAGCTAGGTAAGACTACATGCTCAGTAGCTAGGTAAGACTACATGCTCAGTAGCTAGGTAAGGACTACATGCTCAGTAGCTAGGTAAGACTACATGCTCAGTAGCTAGGTAAGGACTACATGCTCAGTAGCTAGGTAAGACTACATGCTCAGTAGCTAGGTAAGACTACATGCTCAGTAGCTAGGTAAGGACTACATGCTCAGTAGCTAGGTAAGACTACATGCTCAGTAGCTAGGTAAGACTACATGCTCAGTAGCTAGGTAAGGACTACATGCTCAGTAGCTAGGTAAGACTACATGCTCAGTAGCTAGGTAAGACTACATGCTCAGTAGCTAGGTAAGGACTACATGCTCAGTAGCTAGGTAAGACTACATGCTCAGTAGCTAGGTAAGACTACATGCTCAGTAGCTAGGTAAGACTACATGCTCAGTAGCTAGGTAAGACTACATGCTCAGTAGCTAGGTAAGGACTACATGCTCGGTAGCTAGGTAAGGACTACATGCTCGGTAGCTAGGTAAGGACTACATGCTCGGTAGCTAGGTAAGACTACATGCTCAGTAGCTAGGTAAGGACTACATGCTCAGTAGCTAGGTAAGACTACATGCTCAGTAGCTAGGTAAGGACTACATGCTCAGTAGCTAGGTAAGGACTACATGCTCAGTAGCTAGGTAAGACTACATGCTCAGTAGCTAGGTAAGGACTACATGCTCAGTAGCTAGGTAAGACTACATGCTCAGTAGCTAGGTAAGACTACATGCTCGGTAGCTAGGTAAGACTACATGCTCAGTAGCTAGGTAAGACTACATGCTCAGTAGCTAGGTAAGACTACATGCTCAGTAGCTAGGTAAGGACTACATGCTCGGTAGCTAGGTAAGACTACATGCTCAGTAGCTAGGTAAGGACTACATGCTCAGTAGCTAGGTAAGACTACATGCTCAGTAGCTAGGTAAGGACTACATGCTCAGTAGCTAGGTAAGACTACATGCTCAGTAGCTAGGTAAGACTACATGCTCAGTAGCTAGGTAAGACTACATGCTCAGTAGCTAGGTAAGGACTACATGCTCAGTAGCTAGGTAAGGACTACATGCTCAGTAGCTAGGTAAGGACTACATGCTCAGTAGCTAGGTAAGACTACATGCTCAGTAGCTAGGTAAGGACTACATGCTCAGTAGCTAGGTAAGACTACATGCTCAGTAGCTAGGTAAGACTACATGCTCAGTAGCTAGGTAAGACTACATGCTCGGTAGCTAGGTAAGACTACATGCTCAGTAGCTAGGTAAGACTACATGCTCAGTAGCTAGGTAAGGACTACATGCTCAGTAGCTAGGTAAGGACTACATGCTCAGTAGCTAGGTAAGACTACATGCTCAGTAGCTAGGTAAGACTACATGCTCAGTAGCTAGGTAAGACTACATGCTCAGTAGCTAGGTAAGACTACATGAGCTAGCTAGCTGTTTCTCCACCTTCAGTACAAGGAAGGATTAGCCGAGAGACTTAGACCGGGAATACCTTCAGAACAGAGACATGGAAGTAGTTCTATACAATTTATTTTGTAGATTAGGGTGAACTTGTGTGCGTTGTAGCAGTGTTTTTCCATTGAGAACAAGCTAGCATGCTAGCAGTTAGCCCCCTAGACCCCTCGTCTCAGCTAGTGCCGTAGAAAGATGTGCAGGTTTTGACCAGCTCACCAGGAGACTGAAGGCAGAACACATTCAGAAACCAGATATCACTCAGAACACCATGGATGGTTGTTTTTCAAAGTCTGTATGCATGTGGAAGCACTGGAGACACAAAATTACACCCCAAATCCCAGAAAAACTGTTTTTTTTTTTCATAATATGGGCACTTTAAGCTTTGTTTCCTCGCTGTACCAAACATGTTCGAGCCCCAAGTTTGGGGCCCTGAACTCTGAAACGGCGTGCGTCCTGCACAGCTGCTGGACCGGCCCGCTGCTTCCTCTGCTTGTGTGTTCACAGGTGATGTTCACATCATCCTGGACATGAGACGCCAGGCAAACACAGCAAAGGGAAAGTCCGTTTCTCTCACTAGAAGCCTTGCCGTGGCTGCCGAGGGCCAACCTGTAACGTTGCGTGTTTAGATCCTGTCTCCAGGTGTGGGGACACTCCTTCTCAGGTGGCCTGCTTGTCCGGGTGGCTCTTCAGCTTGTGGAACTTAACGCTGTCCAGCTTCTCGAACCTCTTGTGGCAGAACTCGCAGGTGAAGTTGTAGTGGGCTTCGGAGGTGTGCTTCTTCATGTGCCAGTTCAGGGACGCACGCTGACGACACTGGTAGCCGCAGATCTCACATCTGAGAGAGGAGACGTAGTAGGAACAGGGAGGAAGAGAGAGGAGTGAGGATTATGTAGACCACATGTGTCAAACTCAAGGCCCGTGGGACAAAAAAAGTAGCCACCCTTTGCTTTTTTATTAATAAGGGAAATAATTCCACTAATGAACCCTGACAAGGCACACCTGTGAAGGTAAAACCATTTCAGGTGACTACCTCATGAAGCTCATTGAGAGAACACCAAGGGTTTGCAGAGTTATCAAAAAAAAGCAAAGGGTGGCTACTTTGAAGAATCTAAAATATAAGACATGTTTTCAGTTATTTCACACTTTTTTTGTTAAGTACATAATTCCATATGTGTTCATTCATATTTTTGATGCCTTCAGTGAGAATCTACAATGTAAATAGTCATGAAAATAAAAAGGAAACACATTGAATGAGAAGGTGTGTCCACACTTTTGGCCTGTACTAAAATATTCTCAGAATGTATGAGTGGAATGTATGTTAAATCGAATGCTTTAATAAAAAGACGTTTGATAGATTTGACAGATTGTTTTCGGTAACTTACTGGAGGGGCGTTTCTCCCGTGTGCGTCCGCCGGTGGACCTCCAGGTGATTCTTACGTTTAAACGATTTCCCACAAGTCTCACAGATGAAATCTCGGACGCCTGTAGGAAACATTTGGTTACGTTTGGAGGTTTACGAAGATGAGATTATTTGGCACGTGTAACGTGTGTTTTTGTGAGCGCGTACCTGAGTGGATGATCATGTGGCGATGCAGGTGGTTGGACAGGTAGAACTTTTTCCCACAGCCTGGATGAGGGCAAACCTTGGTCCTCCCTTTCCTGTGGACGAGGTTGACGTGATTCTACAGACAGAAAGAGGGAAATTAAACATCAAGCCGGGTATTTAAGGGGACTTACACACCTACCTTGTTTGGTCTGGACTTCACAGGGTGATCCGAACTAAGGCTGCACAATAAATCTTTTGTTTTATCGTCATCGTCACAACTACTGGCACAATAAACACATCGCGAAAGGCACAAATATCAGCAGAAAACGGCACTTTCAAACGTAGCTATCACTCTTTTTAGTGGTGCCTTTTATATTCAATTCAATGTTCAATTTGTTCAATAAACAATGCATTTTTCGGCATTCACTTTTTTTTTGCGCTTTGTCCAATTTTTCAACGTATTACACAACACAGAGAGCCGCGGTAGCACCGGGACGGCAGCAGTCAACCCTAACCCATCTGTGGTCCATGGGCGTGCTGGTCTTACAGGGAGGTGTGTTCAGGTGCATTCTGGGCGTGCTGGTCTTACAGGGAGGTGTGTTCAGGTGCATTCTGGGCGTGCTGGTCTTACAGGGAGGTGTGTTCAGGTGCATTCTGGGTGCGCTGGTCTTACAGGGAGGTGTGTTCAGGTGCATTCTGGGCGTGCTGGTCTTGCAGGGAGGTGTGTTCAGGTGCATTCTGGGTGCGCTGGTCTTACAGGGAGGTGTGTTCAGGTGCATTCTGGGCGTGCTGGTGCTCAGTAGCTAGGTAAGACTACATGCTCAGTAGCTAGGTAAGGACTACATGCTCAGTAGCTAGGTAAGGACTACATGCTCAGTAGCTAGGTAAGACTACATGCTCAGTAGCTAGGTAAGACTACATGCTCAGTAGCTAGGTAAGACTACATGCTCAGTAGCTAGGTAAGGACTACATGCTCAGTAGCTAGGTAAGACTACATGCTCAGTAGCTAGGTAAGACTACATGCTCAGTAGCTAGGTAAGACTACATGCTCAGTAGCTAGGTAAGGACTACATGCTCAGTAGCTAGGTAAGGACTACATGCTCAGTAGCTAGGTAAGACTACATGCTCAGTAGCTAGGTAAGACTACATGCTCAGTAGCTAGGTAAGACTACATGCTCAGTAGCTAGGTAAGACTACATGAGCTAGCTAGCTGTTTCTCCACCTTCAGTACAAGGAAGGATTAGCCGAGAGACTTAGACCGGGAATACCTTCAGAACAGAGACATGGAAGTAGTTCTATACAATTTATTTTGTAGATTAGGGTGAACTTGTGTGCGTTGTAGCAGTGTTTTTCCATTGAGAACAAGCTAGCATGCTAACAGTTAGCCCCCTAGACCCCTCGTCTCAGCTAGTGCCGTAGAAAGATGTGCAGGTTTTGACCAGCTCACCAGGAGACTGAAGGCAGAACACATTCAGAAACCAGATCTCACTCAGAACACCATGGATGGTTGTTTTTCAAAGTCTGTATGCATGTGGAAGCACTGGAGACACAAAATAACACCCCAAATCCCAGAAAAACTGGTTTTTTTTTCATAATATGGGCACTTTAAGCTTTGTTTCCTCGCTGTACCAAACATGTTCGAGCCCCAAGTTTGGGGCCCTGAACTCTGAAACGGCGTGCGTCCTGCACAGCTGCTGGACCGGCCCGCTGCTTCCTCTGCTTGTGTGTTCACAGGTGATGTTCACATCATCCTGGACATGAGACGCCAGGCAAACACAGCAAAGGGAAAGTCCGTCTCTCTCACTAGAAGCCTTGCCGTGGCTGCCGAGGGCCAACCTGTAACGTTGCGTGTTTAGGTCCTGTCTCCAGGTGTGGGGACACTCCTTCTCAGGTGGCCTGCTTGTCTGGGTGGCTCTTCAGCTTGTGGAACTTAACGCTGTCCAGCTTCTCGAACCTCTTGTGGCAGAACTCGCAGGTGAAGTTGTAGTGGGCTTCGGAGGTGTGCTTCTTCATGTGCCAGTTCAGGGACGCACGCTGACGACACTGGTAGCCGCAGATCTCACATCTGAGAGAGGAGACGTAGTAGGAACAGGGAGGAAGAGAGAGGAGTGAGGATTATGTAGACCACATGTGTCAAACTCAAGGCCCGTGGGACAAAAAAAGTAGCCACCCTTTGCTTTTTTTATTAATAAGGGAAAAACTTCCACTAATGAACCCTGACAAGGCACACCTGTGAAGGTAAACCATTTCAGGTGACTACCTCATGAAGCTCATTGAGAGAACACCAAGGGTTTGCAGAGTTATCAAAAAAAGCAAAGGGTGGCTCCTTTGAAGAATCTAAAATATAAGACATGTTTTCAGTTATTTCACACTTTTTTGTTAAGTACATAATTCCATATGTGTTCATTCATATTTTTGATGCCTTCAGTGAGAATCTACAATGTAAATAGTCATGAAAATAAAAAGGAAACACATTGAATGAGAAGGTGTGTCCAAACTTTTGGCCTGTACTAAAATATTCTCAGAATGTATGAGTGGAATGTATGTTAAATCGAATGCTTTAATAAAAAGACGTTTGATAGATTTGACAGATTGTTTTCGGTAACTTACTGGAGGGGCGTTTCTCCCGTGTGCGTCCGCCGGTGGACCTCCAGGTGATTCTTACGTTTAAACGATTTCCCACAAGTCTCACAGATGAAATCTCGGACGCCTGTAGGAAACATTTGGTTACGTTTGGAGGTTTACGAAGATGAGATTATTTGGCACGTGTAACGTGTGTTTTTGTGAGCGCGTACCTGAGTGGATGATCATGTGGCGATGCAGGTGGTTGGACAGGTAGAACTTTTTCCCACAGCCTGGATGAGGGCAAACCTTGGTCCTCCCTTTCCTGTGGACGAGGTTGACGTGATTCTACAGACAGACAGAGGGAAATTAAACATCAAGCCGGGTATTTAAGGGGACTTACACACCTACCTTGTTTGGTCTGGACTTCCCAGGGTGATCCGAACTAAGGCTGCACAATAAATCTTTTGTTTTATCGTCATCGTCACAACTACTGGCACAATAAACACATCGCGAAAGGCACAAATATCAGCAGAAAACGGCACTTTCAAACGTAGCTATCACTCTTTTTAGTGGTGCCTTTTATATTCAATTCAATGTTCAATTTGTTCAATAAACAATGCATTTTTCGGCATTCACTTTTTTTTTGCGCTTTGTCCAATTTTTCAACGTATTACACAACACAGAGAGCCGCGGTAGCACCGGGACGGCAGCAGTCAACCCTAACCCATCTGTGGTCCATGGGCGTGCTGGTCTTACAGGGAGGTGTGTTCAGGTGCATTCTGGGCGTGCTGGTCTTACAGGGAGGTGTGTTCAGGTGCATTCTGGGCGTGCTGGTCTTACAGGGAGGTGTGTTCAGGTGCATTCTGGGTGCGCTGGTCTTACAGGGAGGTGTGTTCAGGTGCATTCTGGGCGTGCTGGTCTTGCAGGGAGGTGTGTTCAGGTGCATTCTGGGTGCGCTGGTCTTACAGGGAGGTGTGTTCAGGTGCATTCTGGGCGTGCTGGTCTTACAGGGAGGTGTGTTCAGGTGCATTCTGGGCGCGCTGGTCTTACAGGGAGGTGTGTTCAGGTGCATTCTGGGCGCGCTGGTCTTACAGGGAGGGGTGTTCAGGTGCATTCTGGGCGTGCTGGTCTTACAGGGAGGTGTGTTCAGGTGCATTCTGGGCGTGCTGGTCTTACGGGGAGGTGTGTTCAGGTGCATTCTGGGCGTGCTGGTCTTACAGGGAGGTGTGTTCAGGTGCATTCTGGGCGTGCTGGTCTTACAGGGAGGTGTGTTCAGGTGCATTCTGGGCGTGCTGGTCTTACAGGGAGGTGTGTTCAGGTGCATTCTGGGCATGCTGGTCTTACAGGGAGGTGTGTTCAGGTGCATTCTGGTCTTACAGGGAGGTGTGTTCAGGTGCATTCTGGGAGTATTGCTATCATCGGCAGGGGCAAATGATGGCACCATTGACCAACAAAAACCTGGTCTAAAGTCAATAACGCAGCATTTCATAGTTATTTTAACAGAGCATTAGTAAGATGCTCCTAATGGCTCGTGCACAGCACACACACACTATGCTTGTTACACACACAGGGACACACAGCAGCACACACACACACACACACACACACACACACACACACACACACACACACACACACACACAAGCAGAAGATTAAAAATAAAAATATTAGGGTGTAAATCCTCCATCATAACAGCAATGCCTCAAGGTCCAAACGTGCCTGGCTTTTAAAGGGACTGGGAGATGATCTCTGATTGGTTGATTGCACCTCTGATTAATGAAGACACTAAGGACAACCCTTTAGGACCAGGCGTCCTAAACACACCTCTGATTAATGAAGACACTAAGGACAACCCTTTAGGACCAGGCGTCCTAAACACAGACCCTTTTATCTGCTGTCAAACTAGCAAAAGTGGATTTGGACACACCCCTAAACACACCTGCACCAGGTGCTGCACACCGTGACCTCACACCGTTAAAATAGGACCCTGAGAGAGGATACGAGAGGACGGGGAAGCCCGTCTACAAACCAATCACAAGTATCGGGAGACGTGGCTCACGTATGCGATGACGACAGGACATAGTCATGTAGAGTTCTTTAGCGCGCTGGCACAACTGCAGCGTAAAACCAAAACTAACGGGATCAAATGTACAGTAAATACCACGGAACATGGACTTGGTCTGGACTTTCAAAAAGGCCCTTAATCTTCAGATAAACAAACTAGGCATGCACCGAAATATTTGGCCACCGAAAATGTTCGATCTACTACCCGATCTAGCCTCCAGCTAACGTTAGTTTAGCTAATTCGGCGGACCGCTAGGTGATTATAGCGGGCTGCCGTTAGCCTCCACCGGGAAGCTAACGCTAGTTTAGCTAACAGTTAATTTGGCTAAACTCTAGCTGATTGTACCGGTCTGCCGTCAGCCTCCACCGGGAAGCTAATGCTAGTTTAGCTAGCAGCTGATTTGGCTAACCGCTAGCTGAGACAGCATGTAAACTTTAAAAAACCCTCAAAATAAAACTTGAAAATAAACGTAACATATATAACAGCTGTTATGTCAGTTCTACTTTACTTGTGCTCATATATATTGATGTCAACAGAATGAGTCTTTTTGCATCTATAATGTTTTAGATCTCTACACAGCTTTTGCTTTGGGGCTAAATCTAGTCTTCTATTATTTAATGTACACATGAGTGGCGTCAAGTTAAACATTTAAGTTTTAATTTATTTTATACTGTGCAGTGTTGCAATATGCAAAATAAATATTTGCATAATTTGTAATTGATTTATTCTTTGAAACTTTAATATTAATTTATACAATTGCAATGCCTTGATTTTAGTAAAGTTAGTACACAGTCATAGCCATAAATGCAACGGTACTAATAATTGGCATAATTTCTTTCGGTGTTTCGGTTTTCGGTCTTGGTTTCCTCTTTTTCGGGTTCGGCCAAGAATTTTCATTTCGGTGCATCCTAGGGCTGGGCGATATATCGATATTATATCGATATATCGTGATATGACACTAGATATCGTCTTAGATTTTGGATATCGTGATATGACATAAGTGTCTTTTCCTGGTTTTAAAGGCTGCATTACAGTGAAGTGATGTACTTTTCTGAACTTGGCCTCTTTTATTTTATAGGCTATTTTTATTTAAATGTTCACCTTATGGAGCTTTGATTTTTTTAAAAAAGGTACTCCTGTTATACAGTATTTATGTTTACATTATATTGTTATTTGAACAGCTGAGCATTTAATCATGAACCAGGTGAAGAAACCTGTTTATTATTTATTCATTTGATTTTGCAACTGTTCACTGCCATAGTGATAGCCAGTTTCTATGAAACTACTTGTGACATGTCATATTTGGCTTTGACTTTGACTGAACATTTGCTCTCACTTTGCGAAAAAAAATATCGGGATATATATCGTATATCGATATTCAGCCAAAATATATCGGGATATGACTTTTGGTCCATATCGCCCAGCCCTAGTGCATCCCTAAAACAAAGTGAAGCTGAAATGTAAAGTCTGAAGTGAAGAGGCTTTACCTGAAAGCTGCTGATAGCTACGTAGACCTGACTGCAGCCCTCATACGGACAGTGGAACATCTTGAGCATCCCGTCAGCCTCAATGACCGGGCCTCGCCTGTTCCTCTTTGACCGGACGCTGCAAAAACACAGCACAGGCTCAGAACGTTTACCATTTACACGCTAACATTACACTACTACGCTGTATGGTGGGTCTTCCTCTGACCTGCCCAGCCCGCGCTGCAGCTCTCGGTCTCCACTCAGCTCCAGAGCATCGGGCCGCAGCAGCTGTTGGTCACTCAAACCTGCACAGAGAAACGGTGACAAACTGATTACAGACCTAGATTACACTCGGACAAGTCTGTAAGGAACGTTTCCCTTGGCAGATTATACATTGTAGCTTTTTAGTTTTTATACAGTACAGTACAGGCCAAAAGTTTGGACACACCTTCTCATTCAATGCGTTTCCTTTTTATTTTCATGACTATTTACATTGTAGATTCTCACTGAAGGCATCAAAAATATGAATGAACACATATGGAATTATGTACTTAACAAAAAAGTGTGAAATAACTGAAAACATGTCTATTTTAGATTCTTCAAAGTAGCCACCCTTTGCTTTTTTATTAATAAGGGAAATAATTCCACTAATTAACCCTGACAAAGCACACCTGTGAAGGTAAAACCATTTCAGGTGACTACCTCATGAAGCTCATTGAGCAGACTGATCTCATGAATTGGCGTATGTATGTCAAGCCAATTTGTATTCCGTTTTTGCGTGTTATCAAGACGCGTAATCGCATTTTTGCGTGTTTATCAACGCAAATCGGCCGCCATTGATGGATGGGTAAAACACAGGACTTTCACCGGGAGAGCCGGGTTCGCGTCCGGCGATTTTTCAGCCGTTTTTTTTTTTTTTGTTTGTTTTTAATAAGCCTTACCCAATGTTTCTTTCCTAAACCCAACCGTTTATTGTGTTCCTAAGCGTGTTTTTGTCGTTATTTTTCGTGTTTTTGTCACTGTTTTGTTACTAAAGCCTTTCCCTGTCTTCTTTTCCTAAACCCAACCTTTTTTATTTATTTTTTTTTAACAGGCGTGTGACGTTGTTCTCGCGATAACACGCAACGTGGCGAGGCCACGTGGTGGGTATGTTTACATCAGCTGTATACAGCGTAGGCATACAAATGTTCTACTAATCGCCATTTACACAGTTTCTTTCCAGCTGTGATTGCTTTGAACAAAGCACCTTAAACTAGGCACTTTAAATTTATGTATGGATTTCATTGTACAGCATTTTTATATTGAGCATTTTTAATATTGAGGCTTCATGTGGCTTTGTTTGTCTGTTTTTATGTTGTGTCCTCTGATGTGTTGACTTTGCACTTTGAGCTACTTGCACATTTTTTCCAATGCGGGTTACACTGCTAATGGCTAATAAAGTGAATCTGAATCTGATAGCTGAAAATGCGTACAATAACACGCCATTTTGCTTTATGAAAGTGGCGTGTATATTTATGCAAAGTCATGATGCCATGTTGCATTGAGAGAACACCAAAGGTTTGCAGAGTTATCAAAAAAAGCAAAGGGTGGCTACTTTGAAGAATCTAAAATATAAGACATGTTTTCAGTTATTTCACACTTTTTTGTTAAGTACATAATTTCATATGTGTTCATTCATAGTTTTGATGACAGTTTAAAAGATGTAGCAGCAAAGTCCCACATGTGTATCAAGCCACCCTGTACACATTTTGATTGGTGGCCTAAAAGCAGTTCCAGTTAGTTAGTTAGTTAGTGAGTTAGCGAGTTAGCGAGTTAGTGAGTTAGTTAGTGAGTTAGTGAGTGAGTTAGTTAGTGAGTGAGTTAGTGAGTTAGTGAGTGAGTTAGTGAGTGAGTTAGTGAGTGAGTTATTGAGTTAGTTAGTTAGTGAGTTAGTTAGTGAGTTAGTTAGTGAGTTAGTTAGTGAGTTAGTGAGTGAGTTATTGAGTTAGTTAGTTAGTGAGTTAGTTAGTGAGTTAGTTAGTGAGTTAGTGAGTTAGTTAGTTAGTTAGTGAGTGAGTTAGTTAGTGAGTGAGTTGGTGAGTGAGTGAGTTAGTGAGTGAGTTAGTGAGTTAGTTAGTTAGTGAGTTAGTTGGTGAGTTAGTGAGTTAGTGAGTTAGTTAGTGAGTTAGTTAGTGAGTTAGCGAGTTAGTTAGTGAGTTAGTTAGTGAGTTAGTGAGTGAGTTAGTGAGTTAGTTAGTGAGTGAGTTAGTGAGTTAGTGAGTTAGTGAGTTAGTTAGTGAGTTAGTGAGTGAGTTAGTGAGTTAGTTAGTGAGTGAGTTAGTGAGTTAGTGAGTGAGTTAGTGAGTGAGTTAGTGAGTTAGTTAGTGAGTTAGTGAGTTAGTTAGTTAGTGAGTGAGTTGGTGAGTGAGTGAGTTAGTGAGTGAGTTAGTGAGTTAGTTAGTTAGTGAGTTAGTTGGTGAGTTAGTGAGTTAGTGAGTTAGTTAGTGAGTTAGTGAGTTAGTTAGTGAGTTAGTTAGTGAGTTAGTTAGTGAGTTAGTGAGTGAGTTAGTGAGTTAGTTAGTGAGTGAGTTAGTGAGTTAGTTAGTTAGTGAGTTAGTTAGTTAGTTAGTGAGTTAGTGAGTGAGTTAGTTAGTGAGTTAGTTAGTGAGTTAGTTAGTGAGTTAGTTAGTGAGTGGAGAGTGAGTGAGTTGAGTGAGTGAGTGAGTGAGTGAGTGAGAGAGTGAGAGAGTGAGTGAGTTAGTGAGTTAGTGATGGTGAGTTAGTGAGTTAGAGTGAGTTAGTTAGTGAGTTAGTGAGTTAGTTAGTGAGTTAGTTAGTGAGTTAGCGAGTTAGTTAGTGAGTTAGTTAGTGAGTTAGTGAGTGAGTTAGTGAGTTAGTTAGTGAGTGAGTTAGTGAGTTAGTTAGTTAGTGAGTTAGTTAGTTAGTTAGTGAGTTAGTGAGTGAGTTAGTGAGTTAGTTAGTGAGTTAGTTAGTGAGTTAGTGAGTGAGTTAGTTAGTGAGTTAGTTAGTGAGTTAGTGAGTGAGTTAGTGAGTTAGTGAGTGAGTTAGTGAGTTAGTTAGTGAGTTAGTTAGTTAGTGAGTTAGTGAGTTAGTTAGTGAGTTAGTGAGTTAGTGAGTGAGTTAGTGAGTGAGTTAGTGAGTGAGTTAGTGAGTTAGTGAGTGAGTTAGTTAGTGAGTTAGTGAGTGAGTTAGTTAGTGAGTTAGTGAGTTAGTTAGTGAGTTAGTTAGTGAGTTAGCGAGTTATGTGTTATTTCTAGGTCTGTCCTCGACTAGAGAACTTCTTAGTCGACTAACACTTATAGGATTTAGTCGACTAATGGATTAGTTGATTTAGTTGACAGAGCTGTGCTCTTTGAGAGGTGGTTAAGACTAGAAAAGCACAATATAAATGTAGTTAATTAACCATCTGTAAAACTGAGTTTCTCCACAATTAATCCTGCAAAAGCACCACTTTAAATCTTGTGTTTACCAGAAATGTGCTCAGAAGTTTCTTGGAAATAAGTAATTAAGCATGAATAAGCATAAAAAATGACTAATGGACTGAAAGAAATCTTAGTAATCTTTAGTAAAGAAACTAATCGACTAAGAGGTGGCAGCCCTAGTTATTTCTGTGTCATGCCAAACATTTTGGCCCATCCCACACGGGATTACAAGACTTACTTATATAACAAACATCTTCCATATACTAATCATTCGGAGAAATACATGAATACACATATATACATATACACACAGTACATGCAAACAACTAATTCTCATCTACAATTCATCTCGATAAAGAGATTTTTTCCTCTTCTCCCGAACTTTACCTAGATAACTGATTTAATTAATTTATATGTTTCATATGTGAACAGCCATCTCATCTTATAAATGTATCGTAATATCCACTTTCAAATTAGTTTATTATTATTATTATTATTATTATTATTATTATTATTATTATTAAGTCCCAGTTATTGGTGCCTACTTTAAGCAATAAAGAAAGTAAGACATCTTTTTCTAATACATAGTTTAGTACTATTATTATATTAGTACTTTTAGTCTTTCTGGCATGAATTATCATTATGATCAACTTCATTATTTCCTGGATTTCGATTAGGAACGTTCGTCCCTATAAATAGAGATATAGAAATGAAGGAAATGGGATTTAAATCGAAAAAATATTTCTTCCCGAGGACCCCCAGAGCCCCTCCTTTGTGTGTGTGTGTGTCTATATGTGTGTGTCTGTGTGTGTCTGTCTGTGTGTGTGTGTGTGTGTGTGTGTGTGTGTGTTTGTGTGTGTGTGTGTGTCTCTCTGTGTGTGTGTGTGTGTGTGTCTCTCTGTGTGTGTGTGTGTGTGTGTGTGTGTGTGTGTGTCTCTCTGTATGTGTGTGTGTGTGTCCCACACTCCTCTAACCACAGTACCAGCCTTACAGTAGCCCACCTGTCATGGAGTCTTCATCGTCTGCTGTTTGAAGTTTCGGCTCCTCTGTGCAGACCTGGTTGAAGGTGACCCCCCCGATGACGGTGCAGGTGACTTCCTCCACGCTGCCCCCCCCCATGCTGAGCTGGAGGCCCTCTGACGTCAGGGCCTCGTAGCTGGGGCCCGTGATGATGATTAACTAGGGATGGAAGAACAGTCAGCGTAACTCTCGTCAGTTCAATCTTCTGAGCACAGACAGACATTTGGAAAAACAGAAAAATGGGTTCAAATATCCAATTTTTCATCTTTTTCTACCTTGACAAATTAAATCCAATTTTCTGTTTTTATTCAGAGGATCAGAAATTTAGAAAACTACAAAATTGCATCTGGGCTCCAATCATTCCTAATACTACCATGGTATTCTCTCCCTCTAGTTTGTGGAATATGCAGCTCATTAACTGCATATGGACCAAAAAACAACAACAAACTGATAGACTTTGGGGTCAGAGGTGCAGCTGATGGTTTCTAGGCGTAGCTAGGCAGTAACCAAGGAGAGAATACCATGGTACCACGGCAGTATTGAATAATTGGAGCTCAGACGCAATTTTGTAATTTTCTAAAATTTCTGATCCTCTGAATAAAAACACAAATTTGGAATAAAAGTTTAAAGATCCAATTTTTTAATTTGTCAAGGTGGAAAAAAATGAAAAATTGGATATTGGAACCCATTTTTCTGTTTTTCCAAATGTCTGTTTGTGCTTAGAGAATTCAAGTGATGAGAGTTACACTGACCAAGAACACCAACGGGGGCTTTTGAGGAAACAAACAGTCCACTGCTTGATGCTCAGCACATTCCCTTAGTTATCCCTTAGCTATACTTCTGTTACGTTTACACCTGACATATTTAAAGGGGTATATTATAGAAGGTATACACATGTGTGTTGTGTCAAACCAGCACATTCCCCAGTCCTTGCAGAAAAATCAAAAATCCTTCATTATGTGGCACGTTTTCTTAAAAAATGCGATGGAATATGCTATATATGATATTTATGCAATTTTATGCGATGAAATTGCGGGAACTTGCAAAAACTGCGGTTTGATGAAAAAGAGAAAAAAAAGTGATCGGAAATCGGCATTTTATGCGGCGAGAGTGCAGTATACTTGAAAAAATGCGGCCCCCACATAAATATGCAGACTTTGGCTGATTATGCGTTTAATTATGCGATCGCATAAATCGCATTATTCTGGAGGGACTGATTCCCTTACGTCACATGTGTCAAACTCGAGGCCCGGGGGCCAAATCCGGCCCCTTGCAAATTTTGATCCGGCCCACATATCAATTTAGGTTCACAGCTAATTTTGGCCCGACTAGTTGTGCACCACACCAAAAAAATCAGCAATCTGTTTTTCATACTGTAATTATGCGACTCTGCCGTGCAGAATTTGACAGATTTGCAGACTTTGAGACTCAGAATTCCCCCCAGAAGCAGAGAGTTTTTTAATATTCAGGCTGGGTGGTAGCTGTTTTTAAATTTGTAATGTTTGTTTTCCATGACTTGCTAAATTCTACGATGGCTAAGAAACTTTTTTGCTGACTTTTTCAGGGTTTATGTCGACCAAACTGTATGGGAGAAAGCTATATGATACATGCAATAATAAGTTATTGACTTTTTTTGCAAAATAAAAGCATGTCAATAAACTCAACATGTCTGGCCCTTATTGTGATCGTCATTTCCAGTGTGGCCCTCAGTGAAATTGAGTTTGACACCCCTGCCTTACGTCCTTTAGGCTACAGCTACACTACTGCTACGTTTACACCTGATATATTTAAAGGGGTAGATTATAAAAGCTATACACATACAAAAGGTAGACACACACTGTACTAGCTGAGCCTCTGTTCTGGTCCTATTTATTTCGGGTCTCATCTGGATGACAGGACGCCTCTTCTCTCTGACACAGTCTGGTCCGATTAAGGAGACATCCTCACCACTACGTTCTGGTCTAAAGAGGAATATCTTTAGCTGTGTTTACTCCCCAGGGTCCTCACTACTGCAGCCTCTCTGAGCCCCGAAAACTTTAACTTTTAGAAACTCTGCTGCCCCCGTTCTGGTTTGAAAACTCCGGGGTTGGTTTGTAGTCTGGATGGACACAAACGGAGACATTTGGAGACGAGGACCCACATCAGTCTTATCAGTTAGGTAGATCTCAGAGCTTTCAATTACAGGTCTGTCTGTCTGATAGGTCAGTCTGTCTGTCTGTCTGTCTGTCTGTCTGTCTGTCTCATCTCTTACTGTTGACTGTTGCTGTTCTGTCTCCAAAGTATTTTCTGTATTTTTAACTTCTACATTCAGGATTTCAACCACAGAGTAACGTCAGACAATCTGCTTCCTGTTTACACCATCACGCACATGCCCAGTGTGTGTCAACGGTCATGTGATATGTGATGTAAAACTCTTGTGTGGACGGAGATTTTGTCTTAAAGGTCCCATGACATGGTGCTCTTTGGATGCTTTTATATAGACCTTAGTGGTCCCCTAATACTGTATCTGAAGTCTCTTTTATATAGACCTTAGTGGTCCCTCTAATACTGTATCTGAAGTCTCTTTATATAGACCTTAGTGGTCCCCTAATACTGTATCTGAAGTCTCTTTTATATAGACCTTAGTGGTCCCCTAATACTGTATCTGAAGTCTCTTTATATAGACCTTAGTGGTCCCCTAATACTGTATCTGAAGTCTCTTTTATATAGACCTTAGTGGTCCCCTAATACTGTATCTGAAGTCTCTTTTATATAGACCTTAGTGGTCCCCTAATACTGTATCTGAAGTCTCTTTTATATAGACCTTAGTGGTCCTCTAATACTGTATCTGAAGTCTCTTTTATATAGACCTTAGTGGTCCTCTAATACTGTATCTGAAGTCTCTTTTATATAGACCTTAGTGGTCCCCTAATACTGTATCTGAAGTCTCTTTTATATAGACCTTAGTGGTCCCCTAATACTGTATCTGAAGTCTCTTTTATATAGACCTTAGTGGTCCCCTAATACTGTATCTGAAGTCTCTTATATAGACCTTAGTGGTCCCCTAATACTGTATCTGAAGTCTCTTTTATATAGACCTTAGTGGTCCCCTAATACTGTATCTGAAGTCTCTTATATAGACCTTAGTGGTCCCCTAATACTGTATCTGAAGTCTCTTTTATATAGACCTTAGTGGTCCCCTAATACTGTATCTGAAGTCTCTTATATAGACCTTAGTGGTCCCCAATACTGTATCTGAAGTCTCTTTTATATAGACCTTAGTGGTCCCCTAATACTGTATCTGAAGTCTCTTTTATATAGACCTTAGTGGTCCCCTAATACTGTATCTGAAGTCTCTTTTATATAGACCTTAGTGGTCCCCTAATACTGTATCTGAAGTCTCTTTTATATAGACCTTAGTGGTCCCCTAATACTGTATCTGAAGTCTCTTTTATATATATTTTATATTTATATATTTGCTCGTTTGAAAGCCATGATGTCTCTCTGTCTCTCATGAGGGGGCTAAATTCTCTGGGCGGGCAAAGCAGAGAAAGGGGAGGTAACCTTGCTTGTTATGACCTCATTCATAAAGTGAAATTTTCATGCCATGGGACCTTTAAAAAAACGGCACTTAAAAATGAAACCGTGTGAGCGAGGTCCTCACTGACCGACCTGCGAGCCCTCTAGCGCGGTCCTCTGGTCGGGGATCTCACAGCTGGTCACCACGGTCTGCAGCGTCTGGGGGTCAAACAGCGAGCTCTGGTCCTCCTCCTGCAGCCCGACGGAGCCCCTCACGCTCCGGGACAGCTCCGAGTCCGAGTCCGTCTTCTCCAGTTTGTCCTCTAAGGATGCCACGGCAACACACTCGTATCCGGGCGCCAGGGCTGCTCCTTTATGGGAGGAGAAACAATAAAAATCATAATCACAGATGGTCCAGAATGCTGCTGCACGTCTTTTAACTGGCACACGTAAACATGAGCACATTTCCCCATCTTAGCCTCACTCCACTGGCTGCCTATTCAATTTAGGATCCATTTATTTGCCCATATTATGAAAAAAACACTTTCTGGGATTTTGGGTGTTCTTTTGTGTCTCTGGTGCTTCCACACACATACAAACATTGAAAAAAATCCATCCATGGTGTTCTGAGTGAGATCTGGTTTCTGAATGTGTCCAGCATCCTAACAATAATGCTAACGCTAGCATGCTACGTCATTCTCAATAGCAAAGCACTGCTACAACACACACTAGTTCACCATAATCTCCAAAAGAACTACTTCCATGTGCTCCCTGGTTTAGAAGAAGTCTCCCAGCTAATCCTGAAGTTGGAGAAACAGCCTTTCTTTTACTGTCTATGGAGCTAGCTGACATGATCTACATCTGAGCTACTGAGCATGTGCGAGTGCAATCAAAGATAGTACAGAAGAAGAGATGTCTCACTCTGTAGCTAAAACAGAAACAGAGGTGTTTGCTTATCAAAAAAAGCAAAGGGTGGCTACTTTGAAGAATCTAAAATATAAGACATGTTTTCAGTTATTTCACACTTTTTTGTTAAGTACATAATTCCATATGTGTTCATTCATAGTTTTGATGCCTTCAGTGAGAATCTACAATGTAAATAGTCATGAAAATAAAACACATTGAATGAGAAGGTGTGTCCAAACTTTTGGCCTGTACTGTAGGTAGGTTTCAGAAACCGAAAAAGGAAAGATATGATCTAATCTTGTTAAAACCTCGTGGTTTTGCTGTCATGTGTAGGCGGCTTAAAACTTTGATTAATTGCACAGCCCTACCGTGCGGTACGGTCCTGATCTCGTCTTCTGGGTCTCTGCCTAGCCTCAGATCCTCCTCCTCTTCCTCCTCCTCCTCCTCCTCTGAGGAGACGGAGTGAAACTCTGCTGCTGGAGGGCCTTCCTGTCGCTCCATCTCCATCTCCCAGACGGGCTGTCCCGTCAGTGGGACATCCTGCGAGGAGGCCTCTTCCCTGGGCAGCTGGGCTGGAGTTGCAGCCTGTTGGATCGGGCTCATGGTTGTCTGTTGTTCCTCAGAAACTTCCACATGTTGTCCCACATCTACAGAAGAAACCCAGATGAATAAAAAGAGATTTGTTCAATATATAATATAATATAATTCTGATAAAAAGGTCCCATATCATTACATAGACAACAGCTGCAATGATTAACTAATTTGTTGTCAACTATTAAATGAATCGCCAAAGTCAGTTTGAGTCAGTTGTGTTTTTAAGAAAAGTTTTTGGGGCTTTTCCACCTTTATTTGACAGGACAGCTAGGTGAGAAAGGGGAGAGAGAGAGAGAGAGAGAGAGAGAGGGGAAGATATGCAGGAAATCATCACAGGTCGGACTCGAACCATGGACCTCATAAACCTCTCGGTATATGAGCGCCTGCTCTACCCACTGAGCCAACCCGGCCACAGTTTGAGTAATTTTTTATGAAAAATAGTGAAATATCTCTGATGTCAGCTTGTTTAAATGTGAATGTGTTCTAGTGTCTTCTCTCCTCTGCGACAGGACACTGAATGTCTTTGAGTTGGGGACAAAACAAGACATTTGAGGACGTCATCTTGGGCTTTTTGGGAAAAACACTGATCCACATTTTAGACCTTAACTCATCCAGAATCAACAGATTAATTGACAAAGAAACTAATTGTTACTTGCAGCTCCACATATGATCAGTTTATACATGTTTTCTGGGTTAACATGCTTTAATGTAAAAAATAAAACCCCTGTGTTTTTCTCATACTGTCTATTTGAATATACCTGTAATCCCCCTCTGTCTGAAACTAGTCTATATATCGACGACATTTCATTTTTAGGGATTGTTCAGGTGCTGCATGCTGGATGTCTGTCCCCCTTCCATACCAATGAACCAGAGCACGTTGTTCTCCCATCCCAGAATGCTGTGAGGACTAGACAGACCCTCCTCCGCAGCGCTGTGGAGGAAGGTCTGGCCAAAGAGAGACTAGGTTCCCTCTAACCTGGAGCATTAGTTAAAGTAGGGCTGCAATAATCAACATTTTACGGAAATCTAAATCACAGCGGGGGTGCAATATATGTTTATCTAAAATCTAAGTGTGAAGATATTTTGTTAAAGCACCAATTATCAACCCTAGAATATCACCGCAATATCGATATCGAGGTATTTGGTGAAGAATATCGTGATATCTGATTTTCTCGATATCGCCCAGCTCTACTTTCACAGTATTTATACAGCACTTCAACTTGCTTTATAATCAAACTAGACATTCAAATCTCACTTTCTACATGATGGGACCTTTAGCCCTCGTGTTGCCTTCCCGTCAATCGTGCAAACTTTTAGTTTTTCCGGGTCAAATTTTCTAACTTTTTGGACGTCTTTTTAGACACTTTTGTTGCTTTTCCACCGATGATTTTGTCACTTTTTTTTCGGCACCTTTTGACGTTTTTGTGTGTTTTCGTCCCAAAATTTTTGTCATTTTTTTTGGTCAATTGAATAAAACTTGTTAACGGCGTCGTATGGAGCCATCCACTTTATTTCTTTTGAAAACGTGGTTGAAAGAAACCCAAATTTCTGGTATAGAAACTTTTTGAAAATGGGTCAAATTTGACCTGAAGACACCAGGAGGATTAAAGGTGCCCTAGCTGCCAGACGTATTTCATGACTTTGTGGTGATGTCTGAAGGTCTACCATGGACTCTGTCACCTTGGTCACCTTGTTTCAAGCCATTCTAGCGCGGTATAGAAAGCCTGCAGGAAGACTCAGCTCGATTTCTGCCAGTTCTCATTAATATTCAACAAGCTAAGCTGTTTGAATCTGATTGGCTAACAGCTAGCCAATGGGAGCCTGGCTGTCAGAATCCTTTACCCAGCCCAACTGGGCGAGCTTGTGAATATTAATGAGCTCAGGCAGTATGATGTCAGACTGACCAGTATGTAATATCGTAATATCGTGATATGACATAAGAGTCTTTTCCTGGTTTTAAAGGCAACATTACAGTAAAGTGATGTACTCTTCTGATCTTACCAGACTGTTGTAACTCTTCTATTATTCACCTTTTCTCCACTTACACATTATATCCACATTACTGATGATTGTTGATCTAATATCTAAGTGTGAAGATATTTTGTGTAAGCACCAATTTTCAACCCTAGAACATGACCACAATATCAATATCGAGGTATTTGGTCAAGAATATCGTGATATCTGATTTTCTCCATATCACCCAGCCCTAGTTAAAAGAATCCCAAATTTCTGGTATAAAACTTTTTGAAAGTGGGTCAAAGTCAACATGAGGATTAACCTTTGAATGAGTCAAAGAATAACGATTCTGCACCTTTGTACTGTTTCTGAGCGTCCTTCCTTCTCCTCCTGCAGACTTCATCTTTAGCCACGGACGAGTCTGTTTTCGCTGCACTCTTTTCTTCATCATCTTCTTCATCTTCGTCTCCATTCCCTCGATCCTCGTGTTCAGAGTCGCTCGCTGCCCTCGGCGGGGAGGAAAGGTACTGCACGAACGAGTGGTGGGCGCCACAGCGCCAGACGGCAGCCGTGGAGAGGTTGGGCTGGGGCTCCAGCGCTCGGAGCTGGGGCTCGTGGGGGCAGGAGGACTCGTGGTCCTGGTACCAACGCACCAGACTCTGGAGGCTCGATACGCACCCAGTCCTGCCTGGGAAACAAGTACTCAGGTCCTTCACTGCAGTACAAGTACACACACCACACTGTACAGATACTTTGTTACAACTAAAAGGCCTGCAGAGACAATGTTAGTTCAGGAAAAGTCTGTAAGTATCATCAGGAACATGTAGTTAAAGCTATAGTGGTAGTTTCTGTCTCCCCCATGAGGAATTGTATATGTGTGTGTGTGTATGTGTATGTATGTGTGTGTATGTATGTTTGTGTGTGTGGGTGGTTGGGTGTGTATGTATTTATGTATGTATGTATGTGTGTGTATTTGTATGTGTGTGTATGTATGTACTGTATATTTGTATGTGTGTGTGTGTGTATGTGTGTGTGTGTATGTATGTGTATATATGTGTGTGTATGTGTGTATGTGTGTGTGTGTATGTGTGTGTATGTGTGTGTGTGTGTGTATGTGTATGTAGATGTGTATATATGTGTGTATGTGTATGTATATGTGTATATATGTGTGTGTATGTGTGCCAGCCTGCTTCAAGACCTCAACCATCATCCCTGTCCCCAAGAAGCCAAGGACCACAGGACTTAATGACTTCAGACCCGTCGCCCTGACCTCTGTGGTTATGAAGTCCTTTGAGCGCCTTGTGCTTTCACACCTCAAAGCCATCACCGACACCCTCCTGGACCCCCCTGCAGTTTGCCTACAGAGCCAATAGGTCTGTAGATGATGCAGTCAACCTGGCCCTCCACTACATCCTCCGGCACCTGGACTCTGCAGGAACCTACGCCAGGATCCTGTTTTTGGACTTCAGCTCTGCCTTCAACACCATCATCCCGGCTCTGCTCCAGGAGAAGCTCTCCCAGCTTGGTGTGCCTGACTCCACCTGCAGGTGGATCACTGACTTCCTGTCTGACAGGAAGCAGCATGTGAAGCTGGGGAAAGACATCTCCGACTCACAGACCATCAGCACCGGATCCCCTCAGGGCTGTGTTCTTTCTCCTCTGCTCTTCTCCCTCTACACCAACAACTGCACCTCCAGTCATCAGTCCGTCAAGCTTCTAAAGTTCGCGGACGACACCTCCCTCATCGGACTCATCTCTGATGGAGACGAGTCCGCCTACAGGTCGGAGGCTGACCACCTGGTGACCTGGTGCAAGCAAAACAACCTAGAGCTCAACGCTCTAAAGACAGTGGAGATGGTTGTGGACTTCAGGAAGAATTCTGCCCCCACCTGCCCCCTATCACACTCAGTGACTCCACAATTAACACTGTGGAGTCTTTCCGCTTCCTGGGAACTACAATCTCCCAAGACCTCAAGTGGGAGCTGAACATCAGCTCCCTCGTCAAGAAAGCACAACAGAGGATGTACTTCCTGCGGCAGCTGAAGAAATTCAGCCTGCCAAAGACAATGATGGTGCACTTCTACACAGCCATCATTGAGTCCATCCTCACATCCTCCATCACCATCTGGTACGCTGCTGCCACTGCCAAGGACAAGGGCAGACTGCAGCGTGTCATTCGGTCAGCTGAGAAGGTGATTGGCTGCAATCTCCCACCGCTCCAGGACCTTTACGCCACCAGGACTCTGAAGCGTGCTGGAAAGATTGTGGCTGACCCCTCCCACCCCGGACACAAACTCTTTGAGCTACTCCCCTCTGGCAGGAGGCTGAGGTCCATCAGGACCAAGACCTCACGCCACAAGGACAGCTTTTTCCCCTCCGCCACTAGCCTTATTAACAAGGCCCGGAACCCACCCTGACTCTCTCCACACCCACCTCTGGCTCTACATGCCACTGTACTTAATCTGCTCTTTTTTATCTTAACTGTTACTCTTATTTTATTATGTTACATCCTGTGTGTGTACATATACACATATATTTATATATGTATACTTATATTGTCTGTTCTGTTAACCTGTTTGTTTAACTTATTTTTAGACAATGTGTGACATGCACCTACGACACCAAAACAAATTCCTTGTATGTGTAAAAAAATGTACTTGGCAATAAAGCTTTTCTGATTCTGATTCTGATGTGTGTGTGTGTGTATGTATTTATGTATGTGTGTGTATTTGTTTGTGTGTGCATGTGTGTATGTGTGTGTGTGTGTGTGTGTGCGTATGTGTGTGTATGTGTGTGTGTGTATAAATGTGTGTGTGTGTATGTATGTATGTATGTGTGTGTATTTGTATGTGTGTGTATGTATGTACTGTATGTATGTGCGTATGTGTGTGTATGTACTGTATATTTGTATGTGTGTGTGTGTGTATGTGTGTGTGTGTATGTATGTGTATGTATATGTGTATATATGTGTGTGTATGTGTGTATGTGTGTGTGTGTATGTGTGTGTATGTGTGTGTGTGTGTGTATGTGTATGTAGATGTGTATATATGTGTGTATGTGTATGTATATGTGTATATATGTGTGTGTATGTGTGCCAGCCTGCTTCAAGACCTCAACCATCATCCCTGTCCCCAAGAAGCCAAGGACCACAGGACTTAATGACTTCAGACCCGTCGCCCTGACCTCTGTGGTTATGAAGTCCTTTGAGCGCCTTGTGCTTTCACACCTCAAAGCCATCACCGACACCCTCCTGGACCCCCTGCAGTTTGCCTACAGAGCCAATAGGTCTGTAGATGATGCAGTCAACCTGGCCCTCCACTACATCCTCCGGCACCTGGACTCTGCAGGAACCTACGCCAGGATCCTGTTTTTGGACTTCAGCTCTGCCTTCAACACCATCATCCCGGCTCTGCTCCAGGAGAAGCTCTCCCAGCTTGGTGTGCCTGACTCCACCTGCAGGTGGATCACTGACTTCCTGTCTGACAGGAAGCAGCATGTGAAGCTGGGGAAAGACATCTCCGACTCACAGACCATCAGCACCGGATCCCCTCAGGGCTGTGTTCTTTCTCCTCTGCTCTTCTCCCTCTACACCAACAACTGCACCTCCAGTCATCAGTCCGTCAAGCTTCTAAAGTTCGCGGACGACACCTCCCTCATCGGACTCATCTCTGATGGAGACGAGTCCGCCTACAGGTCGGAGGCTGACCACCTGGTGACCTGGTGCAAGCAAAACAACCTAGAGCTCAACGCTCTAAAGACAGTGGAGATGGTTGTGGACTTCAGGAAGAATTCTGCCCCCACCTGCCCCCTATCACACTCAGTGACTCCACAATTAACACTGTGGAGTCTTTCCGCTTCCTGGGAACTACAATCTCCCAAGACCTCAAGTGGGAGCTGAACATCAGCTCCCTCGTCAAGAAAGCACAACAGAGGATGTACTTCCTGCGGCAGCTGAAGAAATTCAGCCTGCCAAAGACAATGATGGTGCACTTCTACACAGCCATCATTGAGTCCATCCTCACATCCTCCATCACCATCTGGTACGCTGCTGCCACTGCCAAGGACAAGGGCAGACTGCAGCGTGTCATTCGGTCAGCTGAGAAGGTGATTGGCTGCAATCTCCCACCGCTCCAGGACCTTTACGCCACCAGGACTCTGAAGCGTGCTGGAAAGATTGTGGCTGACCCCTCCCACCCCGGACACAAACTCTTTGAGCTACTCCCCTCTGGCAGGAGGCTGAGGTCCATCAGGACCAAGACCTCACGTCACAAGGACAGCTTTTTTCCCCTCCGCCACTAGCCTTATTAACAAGGCCCGGAACCCACCCTGACTCTCTCCACACCCATCTCTGGCTCTACATGCCACTGTACTTAATCTGCTCTTTTTTATCTTAACTGTTACTCTTATTTTATTATGTTACATCCTGTGTGTGTACATATACACATATATTTATATATGTATACTTATATTGTCTGTTCTGTTAACCTGTTTGTTTAACTTATTTTAGACAATGTGTGACATGCACCTACGACACCAAAACAAATTCCTTGTATGTGTAAAAAATGTACTTGGCAATAAAGCTTTTCTGATTCTGATTCTGATGTGTGTGTGTGTGTATGTATTTATGTATGTGTGTGTATTTGTTTGTGTGTGCATGTGTGTATGTGTGTGTGTGTGTGTGTGTGCGTATGTGTGTGTATGTGTGTGTGTGTATAAATGTGTGTGTGTGTCTGTGTGTATGTATGTATGTATGTATGTGTGTGTATGTATGTCTCTGTGTATGTATGTGTATAAATGTGTGTGTGTGTGTGTGTGTGTGTGTGTGTGTGTGTCACTACTCACCTTTCTTGTGTTTTCCTGAGACTTGTGGAGCCCCCTTCTTCCTGTAATGCAGTAAACGGGACAATAACTGGCCAGGAAACGCACAATAAAACCCACAATGGAGATGGAAAACATGGCCATGAAGGCACATCTTGTCTGGCAGATTAGAAGGAATAGTTAATAACATAACAGCAGACTATTTCTATAAAGACGTGCTAAAGGTCTGCTTAGGTATTGGTAGCTGTGAGATGAATGGTTTTGGGAGATTAAGTCACATTTTTGTCAATTTTTTTATTTACGGGGCATATTCCTGGTAATGAACTGCCAATCCTTTTCCGTTATTTTGCAGATTTATTTCTTAGAGTGAAGGAAATAAAGAGTTTGACTCTCAATGGTTTCTGGGGGATAAGCCCTTCTTGCACATTCTAACAGGGCTGTGGGGGTTAGAGCCCCCTACAACGTTACAAATAAAAATATAACCTAGTTATAGTAGTAATATACTGTACAGGCCAAAAGTTTGGACACACCTTCTCATTCAATGTGTTTCCTTTTTATTTTCATGACTATTCACATTGTAGATTCTCACTGAAGGCATCAAAACTATGAATGAACACATATGGAATTATGTACTTAACAAAAAAGTGTGAAATAACTGAAAACATGTCTTATATTTTAGATTCTTCAAAGTAGCCACCCTTTGCTTTTTTATTAATAAGGGAAATAATTCCACTAATGAACCCTGACAAAGCACACCTGTGAAGGTAAAACCATTTCAGGTGACTACCTCATGAAGCTCATTGAGAGAACACCAAGGGTTTGCAGAGTTATCAAAAAAAGCAAAGGGTGGCTACTTTGAGGAATCTAAAATATAAGACATGTTTTCAGTTATTTCACACTTTTTTGTTAAGTACATAATTCCATATGTGTTCATTCATAGTTTTGATGCCTTCAGTGAGAATCTACAATGTAAATAGTCATGAAAATAAAAAGGAAACGCATTGAATGAGAAGGGGTGTCCAAACTTTTGGCCTGTACTGTATATAGCTGTCAGAATGTGCAAGAAGAAGACTTTTAAAATTTTAAATTGGTAGAAGAGGGCACTTCATTTGAGAGGAAATGTAATCAATTGATGTGGGGGGGATAATGGAAAAGGAGCTGAGGAGAATGTGATCTCCAGCCTGATGTCCAACACTGCACTGAATGCACAACAGCTTTACCTTCATCCCATCATTACTATTAAACAGATGTACATTTTTGCTCCCCAACTTGCACATTAAGTTTATCTACATCTATTGAAACAGTTGTACATTTTATTTCCAAATTGTATATATTTTAAATATTGCTTGTGTAGTATTCAGTTATTATTTCATGTATATTGTTTCCTATTATGTAATGTATACTCTGTATGTGAGCTGTGTGATATTTTGCTGCTGCATGACCATTGTTTCCCATTTTTTGGGATCAATAAAAATCTATCTATGTATTAGTGCTGTCCTCGACTAAAGAACTTCTTAGTGGACTAACACTTATAGGATTTAGTCGACTAATGGATTAGTTGATTTAATTGACAGAGCTGTGCTCTTTGAGAGGTGGTTAAGACTAGAAAAGCACAATATAAATGTAGTTAATTAACCATCTGTAAAACTGAGATTCTCCACAATTAATCCTGTAAAAGCACCACTTTAAATCTTGTGTTTACCAGAAATGTGCTCAGAGGTTTCTTGGAAATGAGTAATTAAGCATGAATAAGCATAAAAAATGACTAATGGACTAAAGAAATCTTAGTCGACTAAGACCAAAACGACTGATTAGTCGACTAATCCACTAAGAGGTGGCAGCCCTAGTATCTTTCTATCTATCTATCTGAATACTGAAGGGTATAGTCCTGGTGATGAGCTGCCAATCCTTTTCTGTTATTTTACAGATTTATTTCTTAGAGGGCAAGAAAATAAAGAGTTTGACTCTCAATTGTTTCTGGGGGATAAGCCCTTCTTGTACATTCTTTCTTTCTTTCTTTCTTTCTTTCTTTCACCTCCTTTTCTTCTAGGAAAAGATAGATTTACATAATAATGTGCAAGAGGAAGCCAGTTTTCAGAGGGAGCTGTGGAGAATGTGGTCTCCAGGCTCATGTCCCTGGAGCAGGATGCTGAAGGCCACCGTCCGGCCCTGGGGGAGACACCCCCCAGCACTGCTGCTGCTTACCCGCAGACCTCCTGCTGGTACCTCTCTCCGTAGGTGGAGTTGAGCAGGATCAGGTACTCTGCCAGTCCGGCATCACTGAGACCGGTCCTCCGGCGGACCTCGCTCCACAGCTTGTGCGCCTCTCCAAGGTACACGCGCCTCACGTCGTACTTCTTCCGGGACTCCAGTCGCCTCTGGGCCCGGTCCGAGTCTGTGAGCCTGGGTCTCCCTCTGCAGCGCCGCAGCCCTCCGTCCCGGTCCCGGTCCCGGTCCCCGGCCGGGTCAGCGGCCAGCGGAGCCTCCAGCTCGGCCAGGCTAAGCGCCATCTTTGTTGTTGCCCGGCAGCCAAGGAAGTTTGCATGGCGGTTGGTAACCATCTTTTTGGAGTATTACCGCCCCCATCTGGCCTGGAGTGAGGACCAAGAGGTCAACTACACTTTCTTAGAATAAAATAAAATAAATTACCCAGGGCCAGTTATATAATAATAATAATAATAATAATAATAATAATAATAATAATAATAATAATAATAATAATAATAATAATAATAATAATTTATACTGTTTATTGATTCAAATTACAATGTACACTGTTTGTTAGAAATCACTACACACAGACATGCTCAGGACCTGTTCATGCACCAATGGAGAGATGTCAGACTGAGTGGGCTGCCAGTGCTGGACCAGCTCCCTGAGTGGTTGGGGGGGGGGTACGGTGCTTTGCTCAAGAGCACCTGGCAGTGCCCAGGAGGTGAACTGGCATCTCTCCAGCTACTAATCCACACTCTGTACTTTGGTCCATAGTGGGATTTGAAGTCCCTACGGACTGAACTACTGCCGCCCCTAAATCATCCTCTTCCATTCATACTTTCTTTCATGACGCCTCATTGAGCCACAACAAATAAAAATATAGGTTAACAAATACATTGTGGATATGTTGAAAACATCTTCAAAACAAACCAAAAGGCTAAATGTCCAACAGTAAAAATTTGTTTGTTTTTATATTTATTACATGTGTAGGTAGGTGTGTATGCATGTGTTTTATGGATATGTATTTATGTATTGTTGTGGGTGATTTGGACCTTGAGTCTGTAATAAAAGTTTGATGATGATGATGATTTAACCAAATAAAGACTGTCCAGGGTTCTTCTTCATCTGAGGAGGAGGAGGAGGAGGAGGAGGAGGAGGAGGAGGAGGAGGAGGAGGAGGAGGAGGAGGAGGAGAGAGCAGCATCTCCACGTGCTGCCTTTAGGAGGAGGATCTGAAGTCTGGTTCTGGTTTCGCTGCAGTTTGGTCAGCTTGATTAGTTCCTCTGGCAGGATGATCTGGGCTTCTGCTCTTTCACTTTCATTTTTTTCATTTTATTGTTTATTTTTACAGGGACAATGCACGATTAAGAGTAATTGCACCAGAGTTAGCTAATAGCTAGCTAACTTCTGCTGTCCCTGGGCAGGTAAACAAATAAAAAAACATACATTACATGTACACCACATAAAACATCACAATACACACATCATTTAATTTAATTTTTTTATTTTATTTTATTTTATTTTGTATTTTATTGTATTTATTTTGTATTTTATTTTATTTTATTTTATTTTTTTATTGCAGAATACATTTGTTACAATTTGTCAAAAAAAAAGGAAATTTAACTTGTAGTACACAAATCATTTCACTACGGATCATGTTTTTATAAAGAATAAAAAAATAAATAAAAAAGTAAAAAAATAATAAATAAATAATACATATCAGTCAATAGATAGACAGATGAAATAAAATATCATATAACAAGTAGTCAGTAAACAATTATAAACAACAAAAGTACATAGCCAGAGCATCAGACAGTAAATATCAGTTAAATTAATTATAAAGTTAAATCAGATAAGCATTGCATACATTTTGATGCTGATTTATCCTCTAATCCAGATATACAATCTATATAATTTTTTAAGTCAAGTTTAAAAACATTGAAAAGGGGTTTGTTTTTCATAAACTTCGATTTATGAATAAAGAATATTCAAAACAAAATTATTAAGTTGAAGTAGCAGTACTAACGTTTTTTATTTTATGTTATTTTTTACATTTTATTTAAACATAGTAGGTTATGAGGGTCTTTGGCTGTGCATTACAAATATGTGACAGAACAGTAATTTATAACAGTAAGTTATTTTTAAGAAAATATAGACATTTTAGACATATCTTTGCATGTATTGGATGTGTTTTTTGTCATAACTAACAGAAAGCACTACGGACTCCGTTTCTGGTTGTCTTTCCACACACCACACAGGTTTATTATGTCTGTCAAAATCATAGACTGTTAATATTAATTCATATTTACAGTCTATGGTAAAAAAAAATAAATACAACTAAATAAATAAAAATACTCGGGGAACCGCAGCGGAACGGTACAGCAAACAGAGCGGTTTCCACACGGACCGCAACAGCACGGACACCAGTGTGCCAAATGTAAACAGACGCGGGAGACGTCAGCGTAACTATCAGTATCAGCCATAGACTGTATAATATTAACAGTCTATGGTATCAGCCCACATCACTACACAACAGAGATTAGTTATATATAGATCTTATAGTCTATATCATAGATCTATAGATATATAACTATATCTATAGATCTATATACGGTATCTATGACTACAGAAGAGGTGCGCAGTATCAGTGTGCAGTCATGGCAGATATTTTAGCACTCGTGTTCAGGACTTTTGGGTCACAAACAGACCCCAGACCTGCAGCCCCCCCACCCTGCAGCACCCTGGTGGACCCCAGACCTCCACCCTGCAGCACCCTGGTAGTGGGAGACCCCAGACCTCCACCCTGCAGCACCCTGGTGGACCCCAGACCTCCACCCTGCAGCACCCTGGTAGTGGGAGACCCCAGACCTCCACCCTGCAGCACCCTGGTGGTCGGAGACCCCAGACCTGCAGCCTGCAGCACCCTGCTGGTGGGAGACCCCAGACCTCCTCCACCCTGCAGCACCCTGGTAGTGGGAGACCCCAGACCTCCACCCTGCAGCACCCTGGTGGTCGGAGACCCCAGACCTGCAGCCTGCAGCACCCTGCTGGTGGGAGACCCCAGACCTCCTCCACCCTGCAGCACCCTGGTGGACCCCAGACCTCCACCCTGCAGCACCCTGGTGGTGGGAGACCCCAGACCTGCAGCCTGCAGCACCCTGCTGGTGGGAGACCCCAGACCTGCAGCCTGCAGCTCCCTGGTGGTGGGAGACCCCAGACCTCCTCCACCCTGCAGCACCCTGGTGGACCCCAGACCTCCACCCTGCAGCACCCTGGTGGTCGGAGACCTGGTGGGAGACCCCAGACCTCCACCCTGCAGCACCCTGGTGGAATCCAGACCTCCACCCTGCAGCTCCCTGGTGGTCGGAGACCCCAGAACTCCACCCTGCAGCTCCCTGGTGGTCGGAGACCCCGGAATCGGCCGCTCGGTGCTGCTGCTCGCGGCCGTGTCGGCGGCCTCGGAGTCGGGGCTCAGAGTGATGTTCTTCAGCCAGACTCCGATCCAGAGCCTCCCGGGGGCGCTGCACAGGTCTGTTTCAGGCCTGAACCCCGAGAGTCTCAAGGTAGGACTCTGTGGGTGTGTGTGTGTGTGTGTGTGTGTGTGTGTGTGTGTGTGTGTGTGTGTGTGTGTGTGTGTGTGTGTGTGTGTGTGTGTGTGTGTGTGTGTGTGTGTGTGTGTGTGTGTGTGTGTGTGTGTGTGTGTGTGTGTGTGTGTGTGTGTGTGTGTCGGTCTGTATATCTGTGTGTGTATATATATATATACAGCTTCATGAGATAAACGCTGATGGAAACGTTATTTTCCGAATAAGTTAATGAATTGCGATTAAGTTTTAGGTCATTTTATGGTTGAAACTCACCACAAAACGAAAAAGAAGTATTAGTTAATTTCCGCCCAGTATTTCCTCTCTGTTTATATATGACGGGCGTCAACAAAGACAGATGGAAGTGGACCAACGAGGAGACTTTCTGAATTTAATTTACCAGCAAAAAATAACGGCTATTTTAGAAAGCAGAAACCTAAGAAAAGCCATAATTTATCAGGAACTGGCGAAGGAAATGACCAACAAAGGTTAGGACAAGCCGTGGGACGTCCTGCAGAGTGAATGGAAGGAGCTCAAACAGAGATACAGTACAGGCCAAAAGTTTGGCCACACCTTCTCATTCAATGCGTTTCCTTTTTATTTTCATGACTATTTACATTGTAAATTCTCACTGAAGGCATCAAAACTATGAATGAACACATATGGAATTATGTACTTAACAAAAAAGTGTGAAATAACTGAAAACATGTCTTATATTTTAGATTCTTCAAAGTAGCCACCCTTTGCTTTTTTTGATAACTCTGCAAACCCTTGGTGTTCTCTCAATGAGCTTCATGAGGTAGTCACCTGAAATGGTTTTACCTTCACAGGTGTGCTTTGTCAGGGTTCATTAGTGGAATTATTTCCCTTATTAATAAAAAAGCAAAGGGTGGCTACTTTGAAGAATCTAAAATATAAGACATGTTTTCAGTTATTTCACACTTTTTTGTTAAGTACATAATTCCATATGTGTTCATTCATAGTTTTGATGCCTTCAGTGAGAATCTACAATGTAAATAGTCATGAAAATAAAAAGGAAACGTATTGAATGAGAAGGTGTGTCCAAACTTTTGGCCTGTACAGTATATGTCTCCAAAAAGAGAGTTGTCTCTCAGCGGTGCCGGAGGGAAAATAAAAGGAGCGTTCACCTTTTAGATGATCTGGATCAGATCCTCGGCCAAAGGCCCGTCTCAGCTCCCTCGGTCTCTATATTAACAACTACTTCTGTCTAGCAAAACTTTGTTCCAAATGTTTGCTTGAATTACAGAAACACCTTTAAAATGTCTCAGATCAATTCCATACACCAGCACGTGACATCGTTACCCATCAGGTTTTTATTCACTTTAAAGCCGTCGGATGGAAACACACTTTCACACCCAGCTTTATTCACGGGAGTTTTTTTATCGAACTTCAGATAATTCGTTTGGAAACTTAGCTAATGCCAGTTTCTTGTTTCCAAAGAGAATCCAGTTCTCCTACCCCCGGACGCTGGAGGAGCTTCTGCAGCAGGTGGCCAGCCTCCACGAGTCCTGCAACACGAGTCCCACGCCCCCATCCCTGATCATCGTCGACAGGCTGGGGGGCTTCCTGCGTGGCTCTGGAGGTGACTTTTTGGATTAATGAAAAGTCTGTGTGATGTTGAAACCTGCCTTTATTCTTTATTCTTTATTCTTTATTTTGGATAGCCCCTTGAGATGTACCATCTCATTTTCAAGGGGGTCCTTTCAATCACTATTAGAAAATAACTGTCAGAGCCACACATGCTCAAAACATGACATTACACAATAACACATATAAAAAGAAAAACATCACACAACAAAAAAAACAAAAAAAATAACAAGACATCATTCACAGTATGCTCCCCAGTCCCCAAGTCCACCACCTCCCCAAATTATACAATAAATTACAAGGTTACATTGACAGTAATAAGTCCTCATAAGCTGTTCACATAATAATACAGCATTATAATAATACAGCATTCAGATCATCCCTTCAAAGGGGGGTGTTTTTAAATCCACATCCAAACACACAATGGTCCCACAAGGGCTCACCCACATCCAGCTGCTGGTGAAGCATCCATCTCTGTTTCCCGTTGCGGTGAATTGGGCTTTAGGGCAGACAATGCCGCGTTCTGCCAGCAGATGCCGGGAAACCGCCATATCCGATCCGTTAAAACCCTTGTGTGGTCCTTCGGGTCTTGGTGACCCAAAGGACCACACAAGGGTTAATACAGCACCTTAGTGCTTGTTTGTACAGCATTTAGTCAGCTTAAACTGTGTTTAAATGTGCTCTAGAAATAAACTTTACTTACTTACTTTACAAGAGACAGGGTTTAGAGAGCAATTCTCAACAAAGTAAACAAAAGTACATATCCCTTGTTTTGTCCTTTGGGTCACTGGGACCCGAAGGACAACATAAGGGTTATTAAATAAAAGCAAGTCAACAAACTCAACATGTCTGGCCCTTGATGTGGTTCTCAGGTTCCAGTGTGGCCCTCTGGTACCCCTTTCCCCACCAGGGCAGAGCTGGTGCTGGTTCGGAGCCAGAGGTAGGGCTGGGAAAAAAAAAGATTTGATTTAAAAATCAAGTTGGTAGGTCAAATCGATTCATATTTTCAAGAAATCGATTTTTTTGATTTTTTTTCAGTCCAAATACAGTATAAATAATTTGGATGTTTAACAATCTTTGTTGCACATTGCACAGTGACTTTTCACTTACAGAAAGGGTTGGCCTTTGCAATTTTGTTTATGTTGATGCACTTTAATTAAATACAATAAATATATATTTTTAAAATATATTTACAGTTTGCAGTTATTTTGTTTTAAATGGAAGGGGGGGGGGGAACTCGACTTGAATCGTAAATCGAGTTTTTTATAAAAAAAATCGCAGATTTTTTTAGGGAAACAAATCGCCCAGCTCTAGCCAGAGCCTATAGCTTCAAATCGGTTCTTTGTTTTCGGACCACCAAAGCACCGGCTCCGAACCGGTAAAAGTGGTTCTTAAAGGTATTGTGGAGGATTTCCCCGAATTTTAGAAAAGAACCGCCCTCTGTACTTTTTGAAAAAATGCTCATGCTCAACCCTCTGCCTGCTCCCGAGAGGGAACGCCTATTAAACGTGTGCACGAGAGTGCACTGTTTACAAGTTGCTGTCGGCATGGCTCATACAAGCCTACTTTCCAAAAGAAGATTTGACCTTTTTCACAAATTGAGATGTTTACCATGTGTGCGCGGTGCGTGACTTGTGCCAGGGCTAGCATCGCTAATCATAGCTTACATCAACTTTTACTAGCAGTGATTTTAAATGGATTTCTCCAAATAGCCAAACTTTACCTGTGGAGTAGAAACTTCACGACTGAGGCATCAGTGGGAAGCCCAACCTGTGCTTTTAGCGCACGCCAGCGTGTGAAATATTCTCCCAAAAGCTTCAACGCTTCAATGAATGTCTGAAACCGTAGCTCAAGCTCACCACACATATACACCTGAAAGCTAGGGACGTAAACATATCACCAGAATGATTGACAACCAGGAGGACCAATAGTCTTGATGATCCACCCGGAAAAAGAAAATCCTCCACTATACCTTTAAGTACAGCACCAGATCATTGCTGGGCATCTCCTTAGCTCTGTGGCAAAGCAAACCATTTCTTTGGAGGCTCGTCAGTCGAACCAACTCCGAACCGGCACTAGGTCTAGCTCTGAACCAGGACCTGGTTCTTGTTGGTGGAAAAAAAGGGGGTCTGGGAGACTGAGTTTGACCCCCCTTTCCGGCAGCGAAATCTCCTTTTTAGATTTCACGAGTCAGACTTCAGACGCCACTACGTGTTCTTAGTTGAGTTATTTAAAGAGATTTTGTTCTTTCTGTTTAGATATTTAGATGTGGGATGTGTGTGTGTCTGTTATTTCAGATAGCATACAGTTTCAGAGTCCCTTTTGATAAGAGGACACCTCTGATGGTTTGCACAGTTTATAGAAATTAAGGAAGATTTTTCACCCTGAGAAAATGGTATCATGTGACGTTAAAATCGTGAATTGAATTGTAGGGATGGGAATCACCAGAGGCCTCACGATACGATATCATCACGATACTTATGTTACGATACGATATTATTGCAATTTTAAACATATTGCAATATTCTGCGATATATTGCGATGTATTACTTTTTTTTTCCGACTTCAAATGTCCCCAAAGGAAAATGTTGTCAACATTTGTTTTATCGAAAAAGATAAAATTCTCTGTTTGTTCATCTCACTTCAATTGTATTTCTGCAAAATGGGATTATCAAGCAGACAGACTGACCAACACATACAGTACAGGCCAGAAGTTTGGACACACCTTCTCATTCAATGTGTTTCTTTATTTTCATGACTATTTACATTGTAGATTCTCACTGAAGGCATCAAAACTATGAATGAACACATATGGAATTATGTACTTAACAAAAAAGTGTGAAATAACTGAAAACATGTCTTATATTTTAGATTCTTCAAAGTAGTCACCCTTTGCTTTTTTTGATAACTCTGCAAACCCTTGGTGTTCTCTCAATGAGCTTCATGAGGTAGTCACCTGAAATGGTTTTACCTTCACAGGTGTGCTTTGTCAGGGTTCATTAGTGGAATTATTTCCCTTATTAATAAAAAAGCAAAGGGTGGCTACTTTGAAGAATCTAAAATATAAGACATGTTTTCAGTTATTTCACACTTTTTTGTTAAGTACATAATTCCATATGTGTTCATTCATAGTTTTGATGCCTTCAGTGAGAATCTACAATGTAAATAGTCATGAAAATAAAAAGGAAACACATTGAATGAGAAGGTGTGTCCAAACTTTTGGCCTGTACTGTATATCATAAAAGATCCATACTTGGCGTCTGTGTATCGATACAGTATTGCCACGAAAAATATCGCGATACTAAGCTGTATCGATTTTTTCCCCCCACCCCTACTGAATTGGGAGTTGAGTGTATTGTTTGAAGTCACGATTTCTTTCTTTTTTTGGCTCTGGAGGCGGCAGCCACAGCGGCCCCCACCCAGGTGAGCCGTCCCGCGCTGCACACCTGGCGGCGCTGCTGTGCGACAGCGCCTCCTTCCTCACACGACTCCTGAAGCAGCGCTGCTCCAGCTCGGCCCCGTGCCGAGTCATCGCCTCCTTCCAGCCAGAAGAGGACGCGGTGCGAGCCGGCACCGAGGCCTCGGCCACAGATCCAATCCTTGATGTTCTGGATCGCTACTTCCAGGTACTCGTTAGCAGTGTTGTGCCTGAACTAGGGCTGCTCCCTCTTAGTGGATTAATGGACTAATGGGTCATTTTGGTCTTAGTCAACTTAGATCTCTTTAGTCCATTAGTCATGTTTGATGCTGTTTTCATGCTGAAGGACTTATTTGCAAGAAACGTACGAGCACATCTCTGGTAAACACAAGAATTAAAGTGGTGCTTTAACATGACTCTTTGTGGAGAAACTCAGATTTACAGATCTGTCGATTAAATCAACTAATAGATTAGTCGATACGATTGAATGAGTGTTAGTTGACTAAGAATTTCTTCAGTCAAGAACAGCCCTAGCCTGAACGCGTTCATTGAACGATAGTTCATGAAGTCGTTCATATTTTGGGCGAACGTGAACTAAACGTACCGTATTACTGCCTGTGCCTTGTATCACTACCTTTGCATGTATTTTATGCGTTTTTTGACATAGCTAACAGAAAGCACTACGGACTCCGTTTCTGGTTGTCTTTCCACACACCACACAGGTTTGTTATGTCTGTCAAAATCATAGACTGTTAAAATTAATTCATATTTACAGCGTATGGTCAAAAAATACAACAAAATAAATCAAAATACTGAACATGAACTGAACGTACCGTATTACTGCCTGATGAACGTTACCGACAAACTCCTTCATCCTGGTGTCTGTGAACGCCACACTCTCAGTTTAACTTCGTCCAATAGGGAGCCAGATTTCTATAGAGCCTTCCAGGCCAAAACTAGGGCTAAAACACACCGTAAACAGGCCAAAACCAGGGCTAAAACACACCGTAAACAGGCCAAAACCAGGGCTAAAACACACCGTAAACAGGCCAAAACTTTTGGCCTGTACTGTACGTGTTAATGTTTAATGTGTTGTGTGTTATTTTTAAGGATGTCCTGCCTCTTAGACTGTAAAACTAGTTTACCCATGGGTACCAATAAAGTAACCTAACCTAACCAAGTTCAAGTTACTTTATTTATACCCGAAGGTAGATTTTGTTTGCAGTAGAGTCACACATCATCACATTATCACACATCATCAGAAAAGTTCTTATCGGTCCAGAATAAAATAATACATAAACCTGTATAAACGACGAGTAAACACTTATGCAAAATATAGCTATAACTTGTTCCTCAATGTAATGGCTGCAGGAACAAAACTGTTTTTGTGTCTTTTAGTTTTACACCTGGGGATCATAAACCTAAAAGCTGGAACTCTGTGTGCAGTGAATGAGAACTGTCGTTTAAAATTGAACTAGTTATGTGCTGTACCTGTTTTGAGTACAGGGTCTCCACGTTAGGCTGTGGCTCACCAATCAGCCTGCTAGACCACTTTACTACTTGGTTGAGTGAGTTTTTATTTTTCACATTGAGGTTCCCAAACCAGGATGCTAGCACAAATGTTAAAACATATTCAATAAAAGCGTTATAAAAAAGGATCACGATGGATTTATCAACATGGAATTTACCCAGTTTCCTCAAACAAAACAGGCGCTGATGCCCTTTTTTACATACCAGTTCACATTTAGTTTCAAATGTGAGTTTGGAGTCTATTATCATCCCCAGATATTCATATGAATCCACACATTCAACAGTTTGACCATTGATTGCTGTAGTTTCTTGTATTTGGATTGTTTTTTTCCTAAAATCAATCAGCTTGTCATTTGTTTTAACTACATTTAGTTAAACCTAAATGTGTAGTTAGTAACCTAACCTATCTCCCCTCCCACCCCCACTCCTAGGTGCGCTGCACTCTGGACCGAGAGAGGAGTTATGAA
>JABUOV010000328.1:0-15000 GCA_025617405.1 Perca schrenkii
GTGAGGACAAGCATGAGTTTTAGACCTTTGGAGTGAGGACCTTTTTACAAAGTGAGGACATTCTAGCCCGGTCCTCACTTTATTTTCACTGTAATGGCTTCCAGAGGCTGTTTTTATGTTTTTCTCAAAAAGTTTCAGAGAGGTCCTCAGAAAAATAGTAAAAATGAGAAATTTCAAGTAAGAAATCTGCATACACACGCTTTTTGCTTTGGCCAATGACCAACAGAAGTGTTTATTATACTAAATACAGTTTAAGAAATTAATAATAAAGGTAACTGTAAGGATTGGACCAGGATTAGAAGAATTTAGGACCACAGGGAGCCACAAGGATGACCAAAGTGAAACGAAAACACATGACACTGCTGTTGATTTGTCTGCATGTAACAGTAAACCAGGTAATAAGCAAGTGGGACTCAAAGTACATGTTACAATGTAGATATATCCACAGATTAAATTAGTAAGTAAAAAAATAAAAACAAACTGTTCGCATATAGAAGCATTTGATTGGCTGAATTTGAATGTAGTGGCTATTTGCCAATGTTATCAATAAAACATTTTATTTATATCTGTTAAACTATATCAACATGTGTAATATCTAATAAGATAATATTTATTTTAAGTGGAAGTGTATGATTTTCTAAATATTAATACAGACATATTTTTTTGTATTGCTGATTTAACTATTCTAGGGGTATATGCATGTTGTGAGGCATAAATAATCCAAACTGTGTTAAACTATTTCCATCATCTTTAAATAATAATAATATCTATTGACATGAATATATTAAATCCTAGCGACTTAGGTTCAAATGAAGGCCTAAACATTTCTTTAGGCCTTTGACTTACTGGGAATCAAACTACAACAAAAAAACTAGAAATAGAAAATCATAATTCATCACAAAACCCAACACCACTTAATGTGAGCTAGTTTAGAGATTATAGAGGATGAACTGTAGTAACTATTGTAATTATCTGACTTTCCATCTAATGACATACGTTTCATGATTTCAATTTGTCCAATACTTTTTTGTTTGACAAACTATTTGCAAAATTACATTCCCATCAGCCTCAGTTGTATTTGCTGCTGAGTTAGTGCTAATTTGCATGCTAGCATGCTAACATGCTAAACTAAGAGAGTTAAAACCATAAACATTAAACCTGCTAAACATCAGCATTTCAGCCTTGTCATTGTGAGCATTTTAGCATGCTGATGTTAGCATTTATGTGTATTTATTGATTTATTTAACAGGAACAGTGGTGACTAATCAACACTGGTATAAATGCACAAGAGTTAGCCAAGAGTAGAGCTTGGATCAGGCCCAAAAAATCAAGCCTGACCCTACCACATTAGCACATTAACTGGAATTATGAGGCCAATTTCAACCCAACACTTTTTCGTTGAAGGCTGACTATCATTATTTCTGCCACGGCGAGCCTGCTTCATGTGTCTGTTCATCATCCAAGTCCCCGTTTTATCAGCTGTCATAGGCGAGCAGAGTGCCGTACTTAGCCTAATGCACTCGAGAAAGCCGACAAATATGTTGTCACTGCCCACAACTTGTTTAAAATGGTTCCATACCCCCGACTTTCCTCCAAACTTGCTCAGAGGTAATACTCCTGTTTTTCTTTTATTCTCTACATCCTCAAGCTCCTTGTTGCACTTAAGCTCCACAATACAGCCCAGCAGCCCCGGTGTGATACATGCGAGAGGAGGAGACTCCGCGCATGAGACATGTTGCATTTTGTAACTGAAGTCCAACTTTGTCTAACTTTTTGGACACATTTGTTACTTTGGCCTAAATATAGCTTATATAGATAATATTTCTGATTATGGCATAGCTTTCTCCCCACCCAATTAGGCTAATAAAGTAATGATTAAAAAAAAAACACAAATGCTTGATCAAGGACCCGGCCTGGCCCGAGGATAGTGGCGGAAAATTGGGCCGGGTCGGCCTGGGCTCGGGCTCGGGCAAAGAATCTAAACTCTAGCCAAGAGGCTGTTTTTCACCTTTAGTACAGGGACTACTAGAGCAAGGTAGAGCAAGGTAACATCTGTACAGGTACAGATGTTATCTTGCTTTACCTGTCATAGTACAGCCTCATAGAGCTGCTGTAGACTCTTAGTCTGGTTTATCTGGTACTAAATGCTTTAATCAAAAGTATACGGCTTTATTATATCCGCAGAGTAAGAGTTGAAGTACATCTCATTTTCTTCCATAATTCAATTAGCTATTGTTCTTCTACACTTGCACAACTTAAGTTAATATAATTTGAGATATGAATGATGCTCCCTCCTGTAGGATACAGTGACAAAAGTATAAGAATAGACATATTAGTTATGCTTACAGAAAATGACTACCTTCGCCTCAGTTGTCCCCAAACTGTTTGCTGTCCCTTCTCACATTATATGAATGCATGGAGACAGCACTGTAGCACAACAGATCTCACATAGCAAAGTGAGCACAATATTGTATTGCTACTATGTTTTAAAAAAATACGTTTAATTAATTTATCAGTTAACACTATTTAAATGCACGTTGAAAGAATATGCAGCTTAATTTCCCCCAACACCTACAGGGCAGAGATACAGTACAGTAAAGTACAACGTCTCAATAGGTCTGATGGTCAGGGGCTACTGAAGCAAGTGGCAGCTCCTGTATTTTTGACAGTTGCCAGTGGCTGACATGTTTGCCTCCACAGAGAATTATCAGTGTCCTGTATGGTATTCCTGGTGAAGTAACTGATTGGGACAGACTAGCAGGCCTCCCTCTCAGATCCTGTGCAGACACTGAGCCTCCTCCACAGCTTTATCATTCAGTGTTGCTGTTTATTTTGCAGTAGTACTACAGTAGAACTGTAGTGATAATTGTGAATCTTGTGTGATTTCCAACCCTGCAACCTGTAAAACAGACCTGAGAGTCAGAGGTGAACAGCAGACTATTGTGAGGTTCTCTCCTCTGCTGCAGCTCGCACTTAATTAATGGCCCATCAGGAGGAGGGGCCGCCCCCCGCTCTCTGCCATACACACTGCAGAGCAGGTGACCTGAACTCACAGAAAGCTGCCCTTCCCCCCACCTGCAGAGTGGAGCTGAAGCTCAGAGCTGAGGCATGAGACAGGAGGAGCATGAGACAGGAGGTCATTATAATATAATTATATTTAAAAGTAAGATATTATAAAGTAATATCTCATTATACAATGAGATATCACTTTATTGCTTAAGTAAAAGGTCTGAGTACTTCTTCAACCACTGATATACATACAATAATATATATGGTTAAAATGTACTTTTTAAGAGCAAAACTTCAATGTAAAATTTCTTATTTTGCAGTGATAGTTGTGAATAGTTGTGATTTCCAACCCTGCAGACTATAAAACAGGCCTGATAGTCAGAGGTGAATATTGTGAGGTTCCCTCCACTGCTGCAGCCCACTGCTGCAGCTCACTTAGCTTTTAAAAGACTGGAGCGACTCAACTAAGGAAAAGACAACTTTTAAACTGTTTCTGTGCAGGTAAGATTTTAACTCTTAAACTCTCTTTCTTATTTTTAGCTTCCACACATCAGTTAATGTGGGTTGTAATAAATTGTAACTACTTAATTGTCAGGCAGTACATTTTTATAACTATGTGGACATATATTAGTTTAGAGTTTTATTAGAGTTGTTTAACAACATTGCAGTGACACCATTTAAAGTCAGTTTGTATCTTTTTCTGAAAATAAGAAAGTGGACACATTTATAACTCCATTTATAACTTGTTAAATGTTTCAAGCATGTTTATATCTAATCTGATTTGTTTTTCAAAGACTTAGTTTGTAGACCTACTTAAAGTGACAGTGGTTTTTATAGAAGAGAAGTTTTTCCTCTGGTGTTTTCCACAGTGTTTCTATGTGCTATAACATGCTATAGACTTTAATAGCTTAATGAGGTTTTGGGGCTGTCACTGATATTTGTGGGGAAAAGAGTGTAATGCAACTATTGTGGCAGCAAAGTTTAGTCTCAATTGTAAATAAATACTTAAGTTCAAATGTAGTTATAAGAAACTACAGCAGAGAGCTACACTTTAGAAACTACACTGCAGGCCTTATGAGATTAACGTGGGCGTCAGCTATTAAAAGGTGATACAAAAAATATTCCAAAATGTTTTGTTTTCTGTTAAAAAAATGCAGAAAATCTGTTCCCTCGTAGGCCGCCATGGTTATTTACGTTTCAATGCATTCTGGGGTAGTGACGTGTAATGGTTGTACCCCAACGTACCGGCTATTGACAGTACAGTAACAGCGATATGAACACGTCTGCCGTTCAGCCTTCAGTTTGACCGTAGGCTTAAAGGACGAACCTAGGGGCTAATAACGGATGTGTACCCACTCTGTCGTTCTCTGGGACATGTTTTCATGCTAATTGATTGTGTTTGGAGCTTCAACGACGCTAGCGCGGACCGCTGGTTAACCTACCCTACAACACTAGCTAGTATTCGGGGCACAGGGAAAGTAAAAACAAATCGCTATTTATACCACTAAAAAGGCTCAAAATATCACCAAACTTCAACGGTAGCATAGTGAGGGTCCCTAAATGTTAACCGAAACTTTGTTTAGTTTACAGACGAAGAGCTGCGGGAGCACCGTCAAAGGGCTACGAGAGAGAGAGAGCTATGTCGCAACAGAGCCTCGTACTTCGGGAAACCAGTCATGACTTACAGCTGGCGATGCCAACTAAAATTAAAAGCATTTTGCACAATATATCTTAAATAATCGCACCGATGTAAACATAACTTGTCTAGCTAGCAAGTGTACTTACTCAGTGGATAACTGTCCATCTTGTCCCTCCGGTCTGGGTCGCCGTCTCCAATTTGTTTTCGGGACTTGGAAAAAAAGTGTCCCTGTTCATCAGAGAGGGGGAATCTTCAGACTATACAAAACACTGCGTCTCTTGGGTGTTGGGACGCAACAGGTCCCACTCCGTGCAACACAGACACTCCTGTTGGGTGGCCATAGCTTCACAATGTCCGCAGGTACACCACCAGTTTCCCGAAGTACGAGGCTCTGTTGCGCCATTGACTACCGGTAGCTCTCTCTCTCTCTCTCGTAGCCCTTTGACGGTGCTCCCGCAGCTCTTCGTCTGTACACTTAACAAAGTTCTCAATGCTTCGGTTAACATGTAGGGACCCTCACTATGCTACCGTTGAAGTTTGGTGATATTTTGAGCCTTTTTAGTGGTATAAATAGCGATTTGTTTTTTTACTTTTATTTACTTTCCCTGTGCCCCGAATACTAAAGTTAGCTAGCGTTGTAAGCTAGGTGAACCAGCGGTACGCGCTAGCTTCGTTGAAGCTCCAAACACAATCAATTAGCATGAAAACATGTCCCAGAAAACGACAGAGTGGGTACACATCCGTTATTAGCCCCTAGGTTCGTCCTTTAAGCCTACGGTCAAACTGAAGGCTGAACGGCAGACGTGTTCATATCGCTGTTACTGTACTGTCAATAGCCGGTACGTTGGGGTACAACCATTACACGTCACTACCCCAGAATGCATTGAGATGTAAATAACCATGGCGGCCTACGAGGGAACAGATTTTCTGCATTTTTTAACAAAAAACAAAACATTTGGAGTATTTTTGTATCACCTTTTAATAGCTGACGCCCACGTTAATCTCATAAGGCCAACATGTCGTACTAGTCGGGGTTCCTTTTAACGGTCTGTTTTTATTTTGAATCCAGTGGTAGCTGTAGCTATGCTCTCATGGCTTGTTGGTAAAGTTTACAATCTTCTTTTTGGTTTTAGGTCCAGAAGTTGATGGCTGTGAAACAAACACAGGTATGTGCCGTTATAAAATCTTTACTCTATCATGTTGTTGACTTTTCACTAGAACAGTTGGTAGGACGAATTTTAAACTGAAAAGTGACAAAAAACTGACAACACATTTCACATCTGGGCCCTATTTCAGAAAGCAGGTTCAGTGAAAACTCTGAGTTTGTTAACCCTGAGATGAGGGAAACTCTGGGTTTTCTGTTTCAGAAAGAGAGGTAACTTCACATCAGAGTCAGTTACTATGGTAACTGAGCCTGTGAACCTAACCTGGTCGGGAGCAGGGTTTCTTCAAGAAACCTCGAGTTTCTCTCAGTCTCCTCCCTCTGACACAGCCCTCTTTCATGTCGTCATTCATTCATTCAGTCAGTCTGTATCAGGCGCATTTTAGCGCAGTTTGTTATCGGCATGAATAAAAAAAAACTGTTTGTTAACCATGTTAGGCAGACTATAAAACGTCAAGAGAGCACACTGTAGTAATCTACATATTTAACAAGGCTTCCTTAAAGTCTGTACTCCCTAGATTTTTTCAGCATGTAGATTGTGTTACTAGAGGGAAGAACACACTAGGCCATGTATACTCTAACACCATGAAAGCACACAGAACTGCTCCTCTCCCTCACCTGGGCCAGTCAGATCACATCCAACTACTCCTGATCCCAGCATGCATCAGTCAGATCACATCCAACTACTCCTGATCCCAGCATGCATCAGTCAGATCACATCCAACTACTACTGATACCAGCATACATCAGTCAGATCACATCCAACTACTCCTGATCCCAGCATACATTGGTCAGATCAGTGGTTCCCAACCTGGGGCCCGGGCACCCCTTAGGGGGGCACCAAAGATCACAGGGGGGGGCGCAAGTCTTTATCTGGTTTGAGGTTGAGGTAAATAAAATATTTGCACATGTTAAACAAATTATGATAATACACTAGAATATATAATGTATACAAAAGTCGGTATAAAAACTATATATTTTTGTTCTTGCTTAAAATTGGAGGCAGTCTGCTTAGTAGGCCAAACCTCCAGGACCTCTTAACCTGGGACCCTTGCTGTCATCAGGTCAGCTGTTAGCTGCTAGCTGCTATCATCCTCGTCTTTTCCTGTCGCCACGGCATCACTATTTTATGAATGAAACATGACGGAGAAATGTAAAAGTCCTGATAACTGCTCTGTATCAAAAAAGAAAGTAAGGCTCTAACTCGATGAGTTACCTCAACTTTGGTTTTGGGGGGGCTCAGCTTTTATTAGACATAAGTAGGAGGGGCGCCAAGGAAAAAAGGTTGGGAACCACTGTTGTAAAGCTACCATTAAACACTCTCTGTGACTATCTGCAAGCCATGCAGTGGGTTGGGAACATTAATTCCTTTTATGTCACTTGATATTTTGAAAGCAGGAATTGTGCTGTGCCCTCCGGTGCAAACTGCACTACATATACAGGCACAAAACAGTTAAGATCTGGGTTCCAGAGTTTTTTTTATAGCTCTTTATAAACAGAAATCAACAAATTTCACATCTGGGCCCTATTTCAGAAAGCAGGTTCAGTGAAAACTCTGAGTTTGTTAACCCTGAGATGAGGGAAACTCTGGGTTTTCTGTTTCAGAAAGCGAGGTAACTTCACCTCAGAGTCAGTTACTATGGTAACCTCACATCAGAGTCAGTTACTATTGTAACTGAGCCTGTGAACGTAACCTGGACGGGAGCAGGGTTTATTCAAGAAACCTCGAGTTTCTCTCAGTCTCCTCCCTCTGACACAGCCCCTCTTTCATGTCGTCATTCATTCATTCAGTCAGTCTGTATCAGGCGCATTTTAGCGCAGTTTGTTATAATAAAAATATTTGCACATGTTAAACAAATTATGACAGGGCTCCACACTAACTTTTTGTCTTGGTTGCACTGGTGCGCCTAACTTTTTTATTTAGGTGCACCAGCACAAAATGTAGGTGCACCCAAATTTTTCCTCGCATCGCCGTAATGCTGAATGGCGATACACAATATATAGCTCTGTAATTTTTGACAAAGTGGGCTAAATGTTTTAAGTTTTAAGTCAAAGCTACTTTTCACAAGCAATTTTATTAAAACAGATTGTGATTAAAATAAAATGCAAAGACAGGGTTTCCTTTACCAGTTTGAAAATATACAGCTGCAACACATGTAAATGAAAGTTATCTGAAAAAAAATAGCCTAGGATATATATATATATATATATATATATATATATATATATATATATATATCTGAGAAAGCTCCTTCATAAGCTTTCAACAACAATAACAGACTGATTAAAAGAGAAAGAGGACGCCCGGATAGCTCAGTTGGTAAATATAGAGGTTTGACTCCGACCTGCGGCCCTTTTCCTACATGTCATCCCCCCCCTCTCTCCCCTTTCATGTCTTCAGCTTTCCTATCAAAATAAAGGCCGAAATCTTAAAAAAATAAATAAATAAATAACGACCGAAAGACCGAGGGAGTGCGATGGACTGAAGCATATGCTCGGCTACTCAGAGAGTGACAGCTGACTCATTAGCGGCGTTACACCCGTCTTGTGTAGGCTCTGAAATGTCTGTATCGTCACTGCGCTGCATTTTTATGAACTATGATCAATCAGGCTCCGTCTTACACGCTATTACTCAACCAACTGAAGCTAGTTGCATTTAATAACTTCTAATGTGTTTTTCGCCGTGGCGGCCGCAATAACAGAGAGTTACCAGCGGAAACACTGGTACCAATACAGGTTTCCCTCTCATACTTAACAATATACAGCTGTGTTAATAACAATTAAAACTGTAGACAAATGTCAGGAGTTTGGACCAGCGGCGCTGTGTCTCTCCATGTTGCAGGTGAGCCGGCCGGTGTGTGAGTGAATGGGGGGCGGGCTGCGCGGAGGAGAGATCCAAACACAGGCACGGCTTTCCAGAAGGAATGGGTCATGTAACGCAACATTAAACCATATCCATATAAACGACATCGCTTTGTTAGTGGAGAGGCAGCGGATGCGAGGACGTTAGGTGCACCGGTGTGACCCAGGAAAAATCTTAGTCGCACCCTTACAAATTTTGGTCGCATTTGCGACCAAATTGGTCGCACTCTCGAGCCCTGTATGATAATACACAAGAATATTTAATGTATACAAATGTCGGTATAAAAACTATATATTTTTGTTCTTGCTTAAAATTGGAGGCAGTCTGCTTAGTAGGCCAAACCTCCGGGACCTCTTAACCTGGGACCCTTGCTGTCATCAGGTCAGCTGCTAGCTGTTAGCTGCTAGCTGCTATCATCCTCGTCTTTCCTGTCGCCACACTATCACTATTTTATGAATGAAACATGACGGAGAAATGTAAAAGTCCTGATAACTACTCTGTATCAAAAAAGAAAGTAAGGCTCTATCTCGAGAGTTACCTCAACTTTGGTTTTGGGGGGGCTCAGCTTTTCTTATACATAAGTAGGGGGGCGCCAAGGAAAAAAGGTTGGGAACCACTGTTGTAAAGCTACCATTAAACACTCTCTGTGACTATCTGCAAGTCATGCAGTGGGTTGGGAACATTAATTCCTTTTATGTCACTTGATATTTTGAAAGCAGGAATTGTGCTGTGCCCTCCGGTGCAAACTGCCTACATATACAGGTACAAAACAGTTAAGATCTGTGTTCCAGAGTTATTTTATAGCTCTTTAAAACAGAAATCAACAAATATTTTAACAGGTGCCACAATCATTGTAGCAATAATGGGTTTGTCAGGCTACTCAGTGGTTGTAAGAGGCTAGTGTGACTTGAAAAATGTACACCAGTGCATACACACTGCTCTCTACATGCAAGCTCTCATGTATCAATAATTCTTATCGTCTTTGCAGATACAGTTGCATACTTTCACTAGGTCGTCCTTTCATACACTGCATAGGATGAGGGGTCACATTTTGCCTGCTCTTGTTTTTCAGATGGAGGTTCTGACCTCTTCTCACCAAAGAGAGACTGGAGACCTGCAGTGAGGATGGTGGTTCAGATGTATATGGTGAGTTAAGGCGAGACACTACAGGTGAATAGGGTAACATTTTAAAATGATAGATATCACAATGAAACTTCTTCAGTTTATTACTTACACAAGTATTTAAAAAATGTATTACATTTTTTTGAAATTTTTATGTTTAATTATGCAAATTAGACATTATCTCATTAAAAATTCACAATTTTTCATATATTTTCAGTAGATAGATCTAAACATAAACATATGATAAATCCATTTTGTTTACAGACAAGATGAAAACAAAATTACAAAGGGATTTCAGGATATCTGCTTTCATTACCTAGGAAATCCAAATATACTGTCTCTAGCCTTAAAAAAAATCGGATTTTCAGCATTATTTTTTTATTAAAATGTGACATAAATCAGGCCAGGAATGATGTATCAACAAATCCCTCTGTAATTATCTTCAGAATATTGCTAAGTGTATAACTGGAAAGTTTGGTGGCAGGTGTGATGGTCTCAGCTTTCTAGATCCTGAGCATATTAGTTTCTCTCATTGAATTGACCATCACAACTGTGCTCTGAAGCCACAACTTCTCCATAACAGAAAGCATGGCAGAGGCACCTTCATCAAGGTGGGGATGGCCATACTTGCTGCTGCCTCAAGCTTACTTTCCCCACAAAACAGTCCCCTCAGTCAGCTGATGGAGAAGCTAACTAACCAGAAACAGTCCCCTCAGTCAGCTGATGGAGAAGCTAACTAACCAGGCTCCCATCAGCACTGGTTCATAACAACACAACAGAACAAAACTTATTATGAATAATTCAAAAGATCAATATTTAGAACATTGCAGAAAGCAAACAAAGTAGACTAAATTGTTAATTGACATAGTATCTGCACACTGTCAGAGATACGAAGAAGAGACAGATCCTGACTAAATACAGGCTCAGTGACCGCCAGCTGAGTCAGACAGACAGGTCAGAGAGAGAGAGAGAGACAGGCTCAGTGACCACTAACTGGGTCAGACAGACAGGTCAGAGGGAGAGACAGGCTCAGTGACCACCAACTAGGTGAGACAGAGATACACTCCGTCCTCCACTGGGAAAAATTATCTTCACTAAGACATTTACACCTTGGAAAAATAGCCAAAAAAATAAAACTTCCCAAAGTTAACACCAGAAGAGAAGCTGGTAGTTCTCCTAAGAGAGGGGACAGCAGCTCTACTGACAACTAAATATGGATCTGCCTGCCACAGCCTGAGGGACTCACAACCACTCTAGGATCCCAAAATTTACAGATTTGTTTAATATTATATAGTAATTATATTATTATATGTGTAATGTAATTGTTTTGTAATATAGTTGTATAGCGATCAGTATATATGTGACACCTATAAATTTAATATATGACATGTAGGCTATGAATTTCTGTAAACTGCTGAAAGAGAGAGAGAGAGAGAGACTGATTACCTCCCCTGTCTGAACACTCCTGTTTTCTGAACGACAGTTTACACATCAATGTACTATGTGAAGGCATTTCATCATCTGCTGTCTTAGTTTGTAATCCCCTGTGTCTTCTTGTTAATGACAACTGTTTTCGTCTTCTCTGAGATGATTTTTGACCGTTTGATGCATTTCTTTCACATTTTGATCTACCGCGGAAATGTCAGAGCATGTCACGTGACCATAAGAAATTGGCATCAGCCAATGAGATTGCGCAATTAGAGTTAAATCTCCCTTTTTACTTTCACGATTGGTTGCTGATGAAAAGGAAATGACCATATTTGGATCCGACAGCATTGTAGAGGAGAGAGAGAGAGAGCTTTCCAATGGTATATGTCATGACATATGTCACATATCTGGTGCAGACAGCGATCGGAGAGCATGTCTATTTTGCACTTTTTTTCACCACAAGTCTGAAAGAAGACGTTATTGAGGACAAATAGCCCAAAATCTCAAAATTGACAAGTGGAAAAAAAAAAATTAAAGTTTACAGAATTCCTTTTGTTAAAGTACCCTACTGGCTGTTTTCATACTTCAACCCATCAGTAAAAAATCAAGTATATATTACAGCACTGCTGACCATATCATCATTGTTCATCATTAAGGTTAACATGTGACATTGTTGATTACGACCCACAAACAGGAGCAGGGTATGGCTATGGACTAGGTGGCTATGGACTAGGTGCTCAGGCAGAGAGTGGATCAGTTGATTGGTTACATTTAAAAAAAGAACACACTGGGGACAACTGATTGTTTAGAGAAATGGCAGGATCAACAGATGTTAGTGGACAGAAACAAAATTAATCAAACAGGTGATGATTGTGAGAATCAAATCAACTTTACGGAGATGAATGTAGTTGAAATGTCACTTTTGTTTGCTTGTTTTTCAGATGGAGTTTCTGACCTCTGCTCCCCCAAAAAGAGACTGGAGCCCTGCAGTGACGATGGGAGTTCAAATATAGATGGTGAGTTAAATGACGCTTATTATGAAATTCACAAAAACTCCTGCCTTTTTACGAAGGACCTTGCTAGCTTTTTCTCAAATTTAGTAGAGTACTATTTAAATCTCAAGTGCATGAATTATATTACTTGTCACCATTTCATCCTTTTGTTTTTTTCTTTACAGTTTGTTAAACTTTTGAAATGGGTATCACAGTGTCCTTCCTTATGGCAGTTAAATTACTGTCCCATGGTGATCTAGTTGTGAGGAAGAACGATTCTGTAATATTCTAGTACACACTGCTGCTTACAGTTTTGACCTCAGAAATATACTGTTTTAGCAGCCAATTGTCAGATTGATTGTGTTAGGTTTTACTGTCAGCACTTAAATACACATGAACCCTGAATATCCATTTTAACTGAGGTTTCACTAACGGGTGCCAATGTATGTCTGTTACAGTTGTAGATCAGAGTCCAGGAACAAGCTTGGTGAAGAGGCCCTCACAGAAGAAGAAAAGACGTAATAAGACCAAGATAGTGGAAGCAATAGGTAAGTTCTTTAAAACTGGGCAAAAAAGAGGCATATAAAGTATAAGTATTTGGATAGTTGGACTCAAATAGGTTTGCATCAATATAAAGAACTGTGTGTGAGACGTAGCCCTTTTAACACATAATGCCTCAAGTCTAACACATTCATCATATTTAATATTTGCATTCCATGACTGCCTGAAGTCTTCAACCCATAGACATCAGCAGACTACAGGTTATGGTCATGAAGTCTTATCTTGATCATTGACAAAGAAACGTGTACACTTTCTTCCTGGGGAGCCTTCTGAACTTGCTGTACAGTCATAAAGGGGGTTTTCATAACCATATGAATGATTTTCCAGTCATTAACAAGATGTGTGCTCCCCGGTGTACCAGCTTTTAAGCCTACTCTAAATAAACCTGAAATAAGCATTTTAATGTACTACCCATTTTTCTATTAAAAATGTAATGTACTGAAGAACAAAATTATATATATCCAAATACTTACTGTCTAGTCTTAACTTCAAAGCTATGATTAGATGCTTTCTGTGACAGTTTGCAAGCTGTGCAGGAGCAGAGTCACAGTATGTATTTAAGGTTACACAATCTACATTGTCTTTTCTGTCATTTTTAGTGCCACCCACAGTAAAGGTGAAGAGACCATGGAGTGAAGCAGAGAGGAGTGCGGTATACAAACACATGGCAAAGTTTATTGCAGAGCGCCACGTTCCAGGTAAAGAACACTGCATGTGATGCATAAAAGAGGAGGAAGCCTTGGGTCAAAGATCCTGGAAGGATGTAACGAACTTTGTGTACAACACAAATGTCACATTAAACTGGAGATGTGCTACGCGGCAGCTTCCCTTTTTGAAGATCTTTATTGTGCAAAATAATGTTGTGTTCTAGTTGATAAGGTCTTGTACAGTTCTTTTGATGCTTTGTGCAATACTGTTCAAGTGGTGTTTTAAAACATAAAAATAAGGCAAATTTGCAACTAACATTTATTTAATAATCTATTAATTGCACAAACATTTACTTAATAGTTTGTATTATAAAACAAAGTCTAAGGTTGTCTTTAGGTTTACTTTGTCCAACTGACAGTTGTTGTGACACATTTATTATCACAAATTTGAAAGAAAGCAGCAAATTCTCAAAGTTGAAGTTTGAACAAACTGAAATAAATGTTCTGATAACTAAGAGTTAACACTTATTGTTTTTTATTGCTTTACTTTCGTTCAGAAATACATCTATGCTTTTGTGCAGTAGTCTTATCAATTGTCACATCATTCATTTGTATGTATTCTGCTTCTGTATATGAACCTCAAACTGCAACTCTTCAAAGACTCTCCAGTTGATATATTAATACATTATTTGTCAGTTCTAAAACATAAAATGATAGCAAAGAATAACTGCAAGCAAAAGAAAGAAGGTAGTTATAATAGTCTAGCCAGAACTGAACCCAATAGCGCCCCCTAGAAATGGTCCTCACTTCAATGGTACAATGACGGTTCTTAATCTTGGTTTTAAAAATAATCTGAGGTGGAAAACTGAGTCAGGGAGACATCTAGTGATTAAATATAGCATTACTTTGTCTGTAAGTGTAGCAGAAAGGGTGGTCCCCACTTCAATAGCAATTATACCCGGTCCTCACTCTTCAGCCCATACAGGAATGTGTGTGTGTGTGTGTGTGTACCACTGACCTATGACCCCCAGTGTGTGTGTGTGTGTGTGTGTGTGTGTGTGTGTGTGTACCACTGACCTATGACCCCCAGTGTGTGTGTGTGTGTGTGTGTGACCACAGACCTATGACCCCCAGTGTGTGTGTGTGTGTGTACCACTGACCTATGACCCCCAGTGTGTGTGTATATGTGTGTGTATATCTGTGTGTGTGTGTGTGTGTGTGTCTCTGACCTATGACCCCCAGTGTGTGTCTTTGTGTCTCTGTGTGTATCTCTGTGTGTGTGTGTGTGTGTACCACTGACCTATGACCCCCAGTGTGTGTGTATGTGTGTGTGTGTGTGTGTGTGTCTCTCTGACCTATGACCCCCAGTGTGTGTGTGTGTGTGTGTGTGTGTGTGTGTGTGTCTCTGACCTATGACCCCCAGTGTGTGTGTGTGTGCTGTGTGTGTGTGTGTGTGTGTGTGTGTGTACCACTGACCTATGACCCCCAGTGTGTGTGTGTGTGTGTGTGTGTGTGTACCACTGACCTATGACCCCCAGTCTGTGTGTGTGTGTGTGTGTGTGTGTCTCTGACCTATG
>JABUOV010000328.1:22500-25000 GCA_025617405.1 Perca schrenkii
TGTGTGTGTGTGTGTGTGTGTGTGTGTGTGTGTGTGTGCATGTGTCTGTGTCTCTGTGTGTGTGTGTGTGTGTGTGTGTGTGTGTGTGTGTGTGCATGTGTCTGTGTCTCTGTGTGTGTGTCTGTGTTTGTGTGTGTTTGTGTGTTTGTGTGTGTGTATGTCTGTGTGTGTGTCTGTGTGTGTGTGTGTGTGTGTGTGTGTGTGTGTGTGTGCATGTGTCTGTGTCTCTGTGTGTGTGTGTGTGTGTATGTGTGTGTGTGTGTGTGTGTGTGTGTGTGCATGTGTCTGTGTCTCTGTGTGTGTGTCTGTGTTTGTGTGTGTTTCTGAATTTAGTTTTAAGACACATACCTGAAAGAATCCTTTAATGTTGATTATCAAAGGATTCTTTTGTCATTATTACTATAAATACATTTACCATTAAAATATATATATATATATATATATATATATATATATATATATATATATATATATATATATAAACCCTCTGATAAAGCTAGCAGACAAGTTATAATATAACATACTAATTAATATGTCTCTGTTCATTCGCTATCGGACCATTTCTCTCTCAGTCTGGGGTCCTTTGTGGCTGTAACACTCTTAAGTCCAATAAAGATTGATTTTATTTAAATGATGAGACACTGAACCAGCCACCTGGGAAGTGTGCCAAGCTAAACTGCATCCTTGTTTCCTTCACTCCCTTCCTCTCAGGGTCTTAGTTAGTCCCGAGGAGGCACGGGGAGAGACGCAAGGAAAGGATGCGATGAGAGAGGAAACAAGGAAAGGATGCGAGGAGAGAGGAAACAAGGAAATGTGTTTCTGGACGTCCTTTCCTCTGAAGCATTGCGTTGATCCGTCAGCTCCTCTATCCTCTCTCATAGCTCCTCAGATCTCTCCTCTATCCTCTCTCATAGCTCCTCAGATCTCTCCTCTATCCTCTCTCATAGCTCCTCAGATCTCTCCTCCATCCTCTCTCATAGCTCCTCTGATCTCTCCTCCATCCTCTCTCATAGCTCCTCATATCTCTCCTCCATCCTCTCTCAAAGCTCCTCAGAGATCCCTCCTCCATCCTCCATCCTCTCTCATAGCTCCTCAGATCTCTCCTCTATCATCTCTCATAGCTCCTCAGAGATCCCTCCTCTATCCTCTCTCATAGGTCCTCAGAGATCCCTCCTCCATCCTCTCTCATAGCTCCTCAGAGATCTCTCCTCTATCCTCTCTCATAGCTCCTCAGAGATCTCTCCTCTATCCTCTTTCATAGCTCCTCAGAAATCTCTCCTCTATCCTCTCTCATAGCTCCTCAGAAATCTCTCCTCCATCCTCTCTCATAGGTCCTCAGAGATCCCTCCTCCATCCTCTCTCATAGCTCCTCAGAGATCTCTCCTCTATCCTCTCTCATAGCTCCTCAGAGATCTCTCCTCTATCCTCTTTCATAGCTCCTCAGAAATCTCTCCTCTATCCTCTCTCATAGCTCCTCAGAAATCTCTCCTCCATCCTCTCTCATAGGTCCTCAGAGATCCCTCCTCTATCCTCTCTCATAGCTCCTCAGAGATCTCTCCTCTATCCTCTCTCATAGCTCCTCAGAGATCTCTCCTCTATCCTCTCTCATAGCTCCTCAGAGATCTCTCCTCTATCCTCTCTCATAGCTCCTCAGAAATCTCTCCTCTATCCTCTCTCATAGGTCCTCAGAAATCTCTCCTCTATCCTCTCTCATAGCTCCTCAGAAATCTCTCCTCCATCCTCTCTCATAGGTCCTCAGAGATCCCTCCTCTATCCTCTCTCATAGCTCCTCAGAGATCCCTCCTCCATCCTCTCTCATAGCTCCTCAGAGATCTCTCCTCTATCCTCTCTCATAGCTCCTCAGAGATCTCTCCTCCATCCTCTCTCATAGGTCCTCAGAGATCCCTCCTCTCTCATAGCTCCTCAGAGATCTCTCCTCTATCCTCTCTCATAGCTCCTCAGAGATCTCTCCTCTATCCTCTCTCATAGCTCCTCAGAGATCTCTCCTCTATCCTCTCTCATAGCTCCTCAGAGATCTCTCCTCTATCCTCTCTCATAGCTCCTCAGAGATCTCTCCTCTATCCTCTCTCATAGCTCCTCAGAGATCTCTCCTCTATCCTCTCTCATAGCTCCTCAGAGATCCCTCCTCTATCCTCTCTCATAGCTCCTCAGAGATCTCTCCTCTATCCTCTCTCATAGCTCCTCAGAGATCTCTCCTCTATCCTCTCTCATAGCTCCTCAGAGATCTCTCCTCTATCCTCTCTCATAGCTCCTCAGAGATCCCTCCTCTCTCATAGCTCCTCAGAGATCTCTCCTCTATCCTCTCTCATAGCTCCTCAGAGATCTCTCCTCTATCCTCTCTCATAGCTCCTCAGAGATCCCTCCTCTATCCTCTCTCATAGGTCCTCAGAGATCCCTCCTCTATCCTCTCTCATAGCTCCTCAGAGAACTCTCCTCTATCCTCTCTCATAGCTCCTCAGAGATCCCTCCTTCATCCTCT
>JABUOV010000328.1:30000-47402 GCA_025617405.1 Perca schrenkii
GTATGTATGTATGTATGTATGTATGTATGTATGTATGTATGTATGTATGTATGTATGTATGTATGTATGTATGTATGTATGTATGTATGTATGTATGTATGTATGTATGTATGTATGTATGTATGTATGTATGTATGTATGTATATGTGTCTGTGTGTGTATGTATGTATGTATGTATGTATGTATGTATGTATATGTGTGTGTGTATGTATGTATGTATGTATGTATGTATGTATGTATATGTGTGTGTGTGTGTCTCTGTGTGTGTGTGTGTGTGTGTGTGTGTGTGTAGAGCAGATAGGGATCAGAGGACATGAGGAGTTCATCAGACTCCGAGAGGAAATGAAAACAGCGATATGGAGCTGCAGAGATACGGAGGCTGTTGTGGACACACAGAGTCTGTTGTGTGTCTCCACACACAGAGAGACACACAACAGACACACAAACACCCAGACCAGGGCTCACACAACTTTACTCTGAAACTGGTCCAGACTTAAAGGACATCTGTCTGGAGCCACAAAACCTACCAGAGTCTTATAATAGATAGAATCTTTATAATGAAGGGAACACAATGTTAAAGTAGAGTCCAACATCAGGTGTGTCCTCCAGTCTGAGCTAGTGTCTCCTGTAGTCAGGTGTGTCCTCCAGTCTGAGCTAGTGTCTCCTGTAGTCAGGTGTGTCCTCCAGTCTGAGCTAGTGTCTCCTGTAGTCAGGTGTGTCCTCCAGTCTGAGCTAGTGTCTCCTGTAGTCAGGTGTGTCCTCCAGTCTGAGCTGATGTCTCCTGTAGTCAGGTGTGTCCTCCAGTCTGAGCTAGTGTCTCCTGTAGTCAGGTGTGTCCTCCAGTCTGAGCTAGTGTCTCCTGTAGTCAGGTGTGTCCTCCAGTCTGAGCTAGTGTCTCCTGTAGTCAGGTGTGTCCTCCAGTCTGAGCTAGTGTCTCCTGTAGTCAGGTGTGTCCTCCAGTCTGAGCTAGTGTCTCCTGTAGTCAGGTGTGTCCTCCAGTCTGAGCTAGTGTCTCCTGTAGTCAGGTGTGTCCTCCAGTCTGAGCTGAGTGTCTCCTGTAGTCAGGTGTGTCCTCCAGTCTGAGCTAGTGTCTCCTGTAGTCAGGTGTGTCCTCCAGTCTGAGCTAGTGTCTCCTGTAGTCAGGTGTGTCCTCCAGTCTGAGCTAGTGTCTCCTGTAGTCAGGTGTGTCCTCCAGTCTGAGCTAGTGTCTCCTGTAGTCAGGTGTGTCCTCCAGTCTGAGCTAGTGTCTCCTGTAGTCAGGTGTGTCCTCCAGTCTGAGCTAGTGTCTCCTGTAGTCAGGTGTGTCCTCCAGTCTGAGCTAGTGTCTCCTGTAGTCAGGTGTGTCCTCCAGTCTGAGCTAGTGTCTCCTGTAGTCAGGTGTGTCCTCCAGTCTGAGCTAGTGTCTCCTGTAGTCAGGTGTGTCCTCCAGTCTGAGCTAGTGTCTCCTGTAGTCAGGTGTGTCCTCCAGTCTGAGCTAGTGTCTCCTGTAGTCAGGTGTGTCCTCCAGTCTGAGCTAGTGTCTCCTGTAGTCAGGTGTGTCCTCCAGTCTGAGCTAGTGTCTCCTGTAGTCAGGTGTGTCCTCCAGTCTGAGCTAGTGTCTCCTGTAGTCAGGTGTGTCCTCCAGTCTGAGCTAGTGTCTCCTGTAGTCAGGTGTGTCCTCCAGTCTGAGCTAGTGTCTCCTGTAGTCAGGTGTGTCCTCCAGTCTGAGCTAGTGTCTCCTGTAGTCAGGTGTGTCCTCCAGTCTGAGCTAGTGTCTCCTGTAGTCAGGTGTGTCCTCCAGTCTGAGCTAGTGTCTCCTGTAGTCAGGTGTGTCCTCCAGTCTGAGCTAGTGTCTCCTGTAGTCAGGTGTGTCCTCCAGTCTGAGCTAGTGTCTCCTGTAGTCAGGTGTGTCCTCCAGTCTGAGCTAGTGTCTCCTGTAGTCAGGTGTGTCCTCACTAACTCACCAACTGATTCAGACCAAAGCAAATGAACTACAGGTGTGAAAACACCTTAAAAGATCATATCTTACTTTGTTTATGCACCAAAATACCAAAAGAAGAAGAAGATTCCCCCAATATTTAATCATAAGAGCACTAAGGTGTAAACTTTAAACATTTAAAAGGTAAACTTCGGTATTTTCCGATACATGTTTCTCTGTCTGAATGTCTGCAATAATCATTTCTGACAGACTCAGATTATTATTCTAAGTGTCTGACAACATTATGGGATGGATCCCTACAGAGATAGACCTTTTAGTTAAAGAGTAAGATCCTTTTAGTTTAACATGAAACAGCCCAGAAATCACCATCACCAAACTCCACCAGACTCCATGTAAATAATCAGGACTTTTAGCGTGTATAGAGCCAGCATATCTCCACCAGACTCCATGTAAATAATCACTACTTTTAGCGTGTATAGAGCCAGCATATTTCCACCAGACTCCATGTAAATAATCAGGACTTTTAGCGTGTATAGAGCCAGCATATCTCCACCAGACTCCATGTAAATAATCAGGACTTTTAGCATGTATAGAGCCAGCATATCTCCACCAGACTCCATGTAAATAATCAGGACTTTTAGCGTGTATAGAGCCAGCATATTTCCACCAGACTCCATGTAAATAATCTGGACTTTTAGCGTGAATAGAGCCAGCATATCTCCACCAGACTCCATGTAAATAATCAGGACTTTTAGGGTGTATAGAGCCAGCATATCTCCACCAGACTCCATGTAAATAATCAGGACTTTTATCATCATAAAAAACACTTAATTCAAAGAGGACAGAAACTAAATAAAAACTACCAAAAGCCGTCTTCATTCATCTTTCCACTGTTCCAACAATCATAGGTGTAATTCTATGGGGGGACAGGGGGACATGTCCCCCCCAATATTCAAAGAAGGACAATTTGTCCCCCCCAATATTTGATCATACTGTAGGATTATGCGGGCAATATCGATGTGATTGCAAATACGTCTTTCTTTCCAGCTCCGAAAATATAAAATCACTAACAAAACCTATTTCTCCTGAAATCCATGTCATGTTTTCCCTATACCTTTAGTAGGTCGTGCACCGTCAGTGAGTTAGGAAAAACCAAAGAAGAAGAAGAAGAGTTAGGAGCGTGAAATCTGAGTGACATTTGGCACATATCTATGAGTGGTAAATATTCTGTATTTGGCAGACCTAATCCCTTAGATAACGACCAGGTAAATTTCAATAGAATTTCGAATTGTAGAATTTGTGAATTTCGACTGTATTACTATACAGCTTGTATGAATGGGAGGGACTATTGACAAGGTAGCCGACAGCTAGCTAACGTTACTGTATATACACGCTAGCATGTAGCCTGGCTTTAAAGCAAACTGGGATAGCGGTCAGTGACAGGCTTGTCAAATGTACTGCACGTCTGTACCAAACCCAGTTTTGACAGCTAACGTTAGCGTTTTTGGGCCACGTTCCCGTTACTCCGAATTGGGTTATTAGAGATGGTCCGATACAGATACCAGTATCGGTATCTGCTCCGATACTGCCTAAATTGCTGGTATCGGGAAGTACTGGAGTTTATGCACCGATCCGATACCATGTAATAAAGCCCTAAAGAAAATCTACGTTAAAGTAGTTTATTTATGTTATTTTTCCGTTATAACTGACTGTCAAAACTGGAGAATAAAAGAAAGTTCTACGGCATTCATTGTTTGTGTTTGTTAATGTTTCACAAAGAGTTTAACCTGAGCCAGACAGACAACAAAGATAGAAATCATATCACATCCATACAGAGATAGTAGTATACAGCTGTTAAAACATAATAAAATATAGGACGCACTGGTATCGGATCGGTACTCGGTATCGGCAGATACGCAAGTTCAGGTATCGGAATCGGTAATCGGGAAGCAAAAAGTGGTATCAGGCCATCTCTAGTTATTATCTAGCAAGTTATTTTAGAGTCCTACCATTTGTTCTTTCTTACTTCACCATTTTCATCCCTTTACAATTGCGTTGCTGTTATATTTCACAGTAGTGGCCAAAAATGAACAAGAGAAAGACTGCAGCAGCTGACATCCGTAATTTCTTTGGAAAGAAAGAGAAAGTTAGTTTCTGGAGATTTTATGCCTTTTTAACAGAGAAGTAATTCATTTAATGTTCTAAGGTACAGGACACCAGACTGAACCCATTCAAACCTGATCACACGTCTGTGTGTGTTTACCTTTTAAGACCTGATCACGCATCTGCGTCATTTTGAGCGGTGTCGTCTTTTTCAAGGCACATGGCCAATTATATGTCCTGTGATTGGCTGAAATATTCTTGGGGTGAGTGACAGAGATGCATATAGGGATTTTGTTATGATTTCTAAGACGCTTTTATCCAAAGTTCGATCCAAATAATACAAGAAACTAAATTAACATAAATTAATATGTAATTGTCATGTAAAGAAGAAGTAACCCTCTGTTTTGTTTTGGGTTTTTTCTGTAACTTTGTATCAGTGATGTTCACTTGTCACTTTGGTACCTCAAAAGTATGAAATAATTAAATAAAAACGAATCTGTACTGATTTTCAAAATATTCTTGATATTTTTGTTGTTTATAGATTTTTTTTTGGCCAAGAAAGTCAGTCAAGTTGAAAGCCAAAGAAGTAAGCTCTCAAATGCTTTTTATTCCATGTTTCTATCTGCTATAGAGCCTGAGAAATTTTGACAAATATTTCTGGAAACCCTTAGGTTTTGGGAGGGGGTTACAGAAAAGTACTTAGGCAAAAAGGCCTTTTTTAACATTTTAGGCCTAAATGGGTTAATAGCTCTTAACTGATATTCATTGTGAGTGAATGTAACGTTATAGGGTAAGATGTGGTAACAAGCCGCCCCTAAGAACAATGTTTAATTGCTGAAACAAAAAAAGCAAAGTTTAGAGGAAAAATAATATGTGGATCTTGGCCATTCTTATGAGAATTATGAAGGGCAAATGATGTTTAGATTTATAGAAAATGTGATTTTATTTTTAAGTATTGGGATAATCTATAGACCAGTGGATTATTTAAGGCTTTCGTAATTGTGCATTCAAAACAAAAATATAGCTCTACTTATTGAAATGTTTTAAAAATATGAAACAATTACATAAATTTATCACAAAATAATTTGGTGGGAATATCTACATAAATTGTCATTAGACAAAGGACAATGTTAATTGTGCATGATCAGTGCCAGCCTGGGAAAGTGTTGTGGGATAAAATTGGTGACATGTTGTGGGAAAGAAATGTGAAATAAAGAGGGGGGGACAGTTACCCCCGGGGGCTCTTACCAAAATATGTTTGTCTGACTGTATTATTTGACTCATCCAGCAGAGGCAGAGAATCAGACGGATGTGAGTGAGAGTAGGGTGGACGCTGAGGTGAGTGACAAATGGTATACTGTAGATACTTAAGCAAAAATGCACAAGGAGTTGTAGTAAATGGCCAAATATAACATGGCTAAGAGCCATTCTTAACATGATGCATCATGGAGTGTCTGGATACAGCATTTAGCTCTGGCATATTGGCCATATATCACGAAACCCTGAGACACCTCATTGCTGTAATAAACCAGTTTCCATAACAAATAGTGCATTCAAAATAGATAACATATCATACCTGTGGTATACAGTCTCTTATACCACGGGTTTAAATCAGCCAAATAGCACTCAGGATTCAAACCACCCGGTTTATGTTACAAAATAGCACTTTGGACCTGTTTAGTTTATGGTTGTCAATGTTAGGTGATCTATTGTGTAGCCTTCTGTCTAATACTACAGTACAGATATCAGAAAGTTTTGGTGTTACTCATTTTGAATTACAGGTAGTGCAGAGTGACTTTAGTGTAGGTGACAGCAGGCAGGAAGAAGAGGGAGCAACAGAAGAGATGGAAATACCCCAAATGAGTCCGACGTCCAGACAAGAGTAGATGACAACAGGCTAGATGAACAGGCATCAGCAGAGGAGCTAGGACATACCCAGGAGAGGTGGTTCTGTGAAAATCCCTGGCTACATTACTGCCCAATAAGCAAGGCAGTTCTGTGCTTTTACTGCTGTAGGGCATTCAGAGGCAAGAAGCCAAAAATTACTACAAAGGCTGACTCTGCATTTATTAATGTTGGATTCAAGAATTGGAGGAAGGCTGTTGAAAAATTTGAAAATCATGGGAAAAGCCAGAGCCATAAACATGCAGTGACCACGTACATACACGAAGCCCAACCAATCACTGCAACAGTATCTTGTGCACAAAAGAAACAACAAGAACAAGCCAGGGAAAACCTTTTGAAGATAGTTGGTGGCATACAGTATTTGGCGAGGCAGGGCAATGCTTTCAGAGGTCATGAGCAGAATGAAGGAAACTTTAAACAGCTACTTCAGTACGAGGCAGAGGATGATCCCAAGCTGGCCTCCTGGCTTGCAGGGAAACAGAATTTTACAAGTCCAATGATCCAAAACGAAATACTTCAGATAATAAGTAACTCTATTATCAAAGAAATAGCACAGGATGTACAACATTTGCCTGTAGTGCAATATTCTTTGATCATTGATGGAATTCAAAAAATTGCTGGGATAGAGCAAGAGTGCATATGTATAAAGGTATGTAGGTGAAGATCTAGATCAGGGGTGTCAAACTCAATTCCACGAAGGGCCACACTGCAAAATAAGAATCCCATCCAGGGCCAGACATGTTTCGGTTATTCACATGCTATTATTTCATCGTAAAAGTCAAGCATCTTTTATTGTATTATTGCATGTCTCATATAATCTTCTCACTTACAGCTCGGTCGACATAAAGACCCCAAAAAGTCAGCAAAAAAAGTAACTTAGCCATCAAAGAATAAACGACAAAAAATGTTGGAAAAAACACAAAAAAACATTGGGGGAAAAAACGTCGTAAAAACGGGCCAAAAAACATTGGAAAAACTGGCAAAAAAAGTCAGAAAAAAACATTGAAAAAGCTACAAAAACTAAGCGGGCCAAAGTCTATTGTGAACCTGAATTGATATGCGGGGCTTGAGTCTGACACATGTGATCTAGATCCTAGAGAAGAGTTTGTAGGGCTGTATGAAACTAACTCCACAACTGGAGAGAGCATTGCTAAAGTTGCCACTGACGTCATGCTCCGACTGAACTGGCCAATCTCACAGTTGAGAGGGCAGACATCTGATGGTGCAGCCAACATGTCCGGTAAGGTACAGGGAGTACAGGCTCTCTGGAGAAGGGAGCAACCTCTGGCTCCATATATCCACTGTGGTCCACACTGCATAAACCTTGTAGCACAGATGACTATTTCAGCTTCATCGGTTGTCAGGAACTCGCTCGACGCGGTCAATGAATTAGGAAGCTTTTCTAACCAGTCTGGAAAATTTTAATCAATTTTCAGTGAAATACCTAAATCTAATAGTGTAAGGTCAGATGTCACGTCAGCCCTAGAAACCCTGAATACCTCCCTTCAGAGTAAACGGCAGACAATCTCTGGTATGATGCTGGCTGTGGAGCATGTCAAAAGACATTTGGAGAACAGAAGAGCATTTCGAAGGATTGTATGTGCAAGCCCAACACATTGCCTCATCATTAGACCTGGTGCCCATCAAGATGCCCTCCCAAACGATTATCTGGACCAGCTGAGCCACATATTCACCCCTCTGCAGAGTCATTATACAGAAGCCACTATTTCAACATGCTTGACACAGCTGCTCGGCAGCTTACACAGCGCTTTGATGAGCCGGTATTCATACACTCGGAAGTTTGGAGAAGGTCCTTATCAGCGGAGAGATGGATGATATCATCAAGAGCTACCCAGAGTTGGACCACGTAGCTCTAAAGGTAAGGTTGCAAATGCATAGGGTCCGAAGAATGCATTATTTGTATAGTACAGACAGTAAATATATGGTCACAGTTATGATTAGTATAAAAAGTCATACAATTATTTTTATTGATTCATTTTTAATTGCGTCTTGCAGGTGCAGTTCGATGCTGAAGTCCACCTATCAGTACAGCAACTGTGGGGATGTGGTGGACCTGCTAAAGACCATGGTGCCTGAGGTCAGGAGTCTTTTTAAACAAGTAGAGACTCTCCTGAGACTTTTGCTTGTAGTTCCTGCTTCTTCATCACAGGCTGAACGAAGCTTCAGTGCTTTGAGAAGGCTAAAAACCTGGCTGAGAACCAATAGGACGCAAAAGAGGTTGAACCATGTAGCTGTGTGCCATGTGCACAGAGATAGGTTGGACAGAATTGATAGAAAACAAGTCTGCAAAAGCTTAATAGCCATGAGTGACATCTGCAAGAATGTGTTTGGATCATTTTAATAAAAGTGTTAAGGGTGGCATGTTACAAAGTATGCACTGGTTCATTTCATATGAATATTTAAAATTCAGCTTTGCGACTTAATAGCCTGTATTTAGCGGCTTTACTGATATAGGTTTCATTAAGCTTCTTGAAAGTTTATTACTTTGTGTTTGATTTGTAAAGATGTGTCAAGAATTTAATTGTGATGCAAAAATATTCTTCCGATTTTTTTAAATACAGCATTTTGAAAATAGGACCTACTGTAAGAGCCTACATTGGTCTACAAACTGTATTTATTATAATATGTGGCTAGTGGCTTGAGCACTTCAGCGAGTTTATTTTTAAACTGACAAGTTACTTTTGTTTACATTTGTACAAAATAAAGAGCATTTTCCCTCATTAGTACATAACTGTTTTACTATCATTGTACAAGACTTGATATTAGAATATTGTTATCCTGTAACAGTAATTTAATCAAAATTTGTATAGCCAAAATATGTTTATAGAAGAATATGAGAGAGAGATCACTGGCCGCTTTGTTGTCAATTCAGGCTTGTAATTGATGCTGATGCTGTAATCATTACAGGGTGAATATACGTTGGTTTGACGATCAGATGTAATAAAATTCCTTGTTGTGTTAGACAATTACAAACATTGGGACTCTGACTTTTATTTTATTTTGATTAAACAAATTGTGTGCATGCGCCAACACAAAAAGTCCCAGAGCTGTCCCCCCCAATGTGTGATTGACAATTTCGCCCTTGCCAACAATCACCACTCTGGTTTGGTTGAAATAAACCCTTAATTCACCCATTTACATGTGGAGATATGCTGGCTCTATACACGCTAAAAGTCCTGATTATTTACATGGAGTCTGGTGGAGATATGCTGGCTCTATACATGCTAAAAGTCCTGATTATTTACATGGAGTCTGGTGGAGATATGCTGGCTCTATACACGCTAAAAGTCCTGATTATTTACATGGAGTCTGGTGGAGATATGCTGGCTCTATACACGCTAAAAGTCCTGATTATTTACATGGAGTCTGGTGGAGATATGCTGGCTCTATACACGCTAAAAGTAGTGATTATTTACATGGAGTCTGGTGGAGATATGCTGGCTCTATACATGCTAAAAGTCCTGATTATTTACATGGAGTCTGGTGGAGATATGCTGGCTCTATACACGCTAAAAGTCCTGATTATTTACATGGAGTCTGGTGGAGATATGCTGGCTCTATACACGCTAAAAGTCCTGATTATTTACATGGAGTCTGGTGGAGATATGCTGGCTCTATACACGCTAAAAGTCCTGATTATTTACATGGAGTCTGGTGGAGATATGCTGGCTCTATATACGCTAAAAGTCCTGATTATTTACATGGAGTCTGGTGGAGATATGCTGGCTCTATACACGCTAAAAGTCCTGATTATTTACATGGAGTCTGGTGGGTTTGGTGATGGGGATTTCTTTAGTGTACTCACTGGACTTCCTGTTGAGTCGCGAGCGTTTGCGGGTCTTGGGGCTGGACGGTCGGTCAGAGGGATTCTGGGTAACAGACTTTACGAGTCGGTCCATGATCTCGTCCGTGGCGTCGTCCTGGGAGTTGGTCCCTTCTTCTTTGGCTACAAACATCTGGGACGGACTCACCCGGCCGAGACCTGCGGGCCAGAAGCAGAGACACAATCAGAATCAGACTAACACACACACACACACACACACACACACACACACACACACACACACACACACAATCAGAACCAGACTAACAGACACACACACACACAGAATCAAAACCACACACACACACAATCAGAACCAGACTAACAGACAGACACACACACACACACACACACACACACACACACACACACACACACACACACACACACACACACACACACACACACACACACACACAATCAGAACCAGACTAACAGACACACACACACACAGAATCAAAACCACACACACACAAAATCAGAACCAGACTAACAGACACACACACACACACACACACACACACACACACACACAATCAGAACCAGACTAACAGACACACACACACAAAATCAGAACCAGACTAACACACACACACACAAAATCAGAACCAAACACACACACACACACACACACACACACACACACACACACACACACACACACACACACACACACACACACACACACACACACACACACACACACACACACACACAGAATCAAAACCAGACTAACACACACACACAATCAGAACCAGACTAACACACACACACACGCACACACAAAAAATCAGAACCAGACTAACACACACACAAACACATATGCTGGCTCTATACACGCTAAAAGTCCTGATTATTTACATGGAGTCTGGTGGAAATATGCTGGCTCTATACACGCTAAAATTCCTGATTATTCACATGGAGTCTGGTGGAGATATGCTGGCTCTATACACGCTAAAAGTCCTGATTATTTACATGGAGTCTGGTGGAAACATGCTGGCTCTATACACGCTAAAATTCCTGATTATTCACATGGAGTCTGGTGGAGATATGCTGGCTCTATACACGCTAAAAGTCCTGATTATTCACATGGAGTCTGGTGGAGATATGCTGGCTCTATACACGCTAAAAGTCCTGATTATTCACATGGAGTCTGGTGGAGATATGCTGGCTCTATACACGCTAAAAGTCCTGATTATTTACATGGAGTCTGGTGGAAACATGCTGGCTCTATACACGCTAAAATTCCTGATTATTCACATGGAGTCTGGTGGAGATATGCTGGCTCTATACACGCTAAAAGTCCTGATTATTCACATGGAGTCTGGTGGAGATATGCTGGCTCTATACACGCTAAAAGTCCTGATTATTCACATGGAGTCTGGTGGAGATATGCTGGCTCTATACACGCTAAAAGTCCTGATTATTTACATGGAGTCTGGTGGAGATATGCTGGCTCTATACACGCTAAAAGTCCTGATTATTCACATGGAGTCTGGTGGAGATATGCTGGCTCTATACACGCTAAAAGTCCTGATTATTTACATGGAGTCTGGTGGAGATATGCTGGCTCTATACACGCTAAAAGTCCTGATTATTCACATGGAGTCTGGTGGAGATATGCTGGCTCTATACACGCTAAAAGTCCTGATTATTTACATGGAGTCTGGTGGAGATATGCTGGCTCTATACACGCTAAAAGTCCTGATTATTTACATGGAGTCTGGTGGAGATATGCTGGCTCTATACACGCTAAAAGTCCTGATTATTTACATGGAGTCTGGTGGAGATATGCTGGCTCTATACACGTTATATACAGTTATTTTTTTACTAATTCTGGCATATTTAATTGGAGTTTTATAAAACAATGTTCATAAACATGCATGGTCCCTATCAAATAAACCGATAAAATGAAAAAATAAAAAAAATAAATGTCAGAAAAAGCGTCAAAAAGGTGTTAATTTGGACCCGGGAGGAGTAGAAATAGTGCACATTCGACGGGACAGTGTGAGGGTTTAACACAAAGTGACCGTGTCCCGAGTGTGAAGGGTTATCAGACACTAATCTGTGCCCAGGATTTAATCCTGTGAGACTTTATCTTTGGACACATCGACAGTAAACACGAGGACAAAGTAATCCAGCAGGAATGTGGTCCGTCCACTCTGAACACAATGAGACAGAAACGTCTCTGCAGCGTTCACACGAAGCCGAGTTACAGTAGACAGCCTGAGAGCTGTCCCGATCACAGTCTGTCTCTCTCTGTTACAGTAGACAGTCTGAGAGCTGTCCCCATCACTGTCTGTCTCTCTCTGTTACAGTAGACAGCCTGAGAGCTGTCCCCATCACTGTCTGTCTCTCTCTGTTACAGTAGACAGCTTGAGAGCTGTCCCCATCACTGTCTGTCCCTCTCTGTTACAGTAGACAGCCTGACAGCTGTCCCGATCACAGTCTGTCCCTCTCTGTTACAGTAGACAGCCTGAGAGCTGTCCCGATCACAGTCTGTCCCTCTCTGTTACAGTAGACAGCCTGAGAGCTGTCCCCATCACTGTCTGTCCCTCTCTGTTACAGTAGACAGCCTGAGAGGTGTCCCCATCACTGTCTGTCCCTCTCTGTTACAGTAGACAGCCTGAGAGCTGTCCCCATCACAGTCTGTCTCTCTCTGTTACAGTAGACAGCCTGAGAGCTGTCCCCATCACTGTCTGTCCCTCTCTGTTACAGTAGACAGCCTGAGAGCTGTCCCGATCACAGTCTGTCCCTCTCTGTTACAGTAGACAGCCTGAGAGGTGTCCCCATCACTGTCTGTCCCTCTCTGTTACAGTAGACAGCCTGAGAGGTGTCCCCATCACTGTCTGTCCCTCTCTGTTACAGTAGACAGTCTGAGAGCTGTCTCCATCACTGTCTGTCCCTCTCTGTTACAGTAGACAGCCTGAGAGGTGTCCCCATCACAGCCTGTCCCTCTCTGTTACAGTAGACAGTCTGAGAGCTGTCTCCATCACTGTCTGTCCCTCTCTGTTACAGTAGACAGTCTGAGAGGTGTCCCCATCACAGTCTGTCCCTCTCTGTTACAGTAGACAGTCTGAGAGCTGTCCCCATCACTGTCTGTCCCTCTCTGTTACAGTAGACAGTCTGAGAGCTGTCTCCCATCACAGCCTGTCCCTCTCTGTTACAGTAGACAGCCTGAGAGGTGTCCCCATCACAGCCTGTCCCTCTCTGTTACAGTAGACAGTCTGAGAGCTGTCTCCATCACTGTCTGTCCCTCTCTGTTACAGTAGACAGTCTGAGAGGTGTCCCCATCACAGCCTGTCCCTCTCTGTTACAGTAGACAGTCTGAGAGCTGTCCCCATCACTGTCTGTCCCTCTCTGTTACAGTAGACAGTCTGAGAGCTGTCCCCATCACTGTCTGTCCCTCTCTGTTACAGTAGACAGCCTGAGAGGTGTCCCCATCACAGCCTGTCCCTCTCTGTTACAGTAGACAGTCTGAGAGCTGTCTCCATCACTGTCTGTCCCTCTCTGTTACAGTAGACAGCCTGAGAGGTGTCCCCATCACTGTCTGTCCCTCTCTGTTACAGTAGACAGCCTGAGAGCTGTCCCCATCACTGTCTGTCCCTCTCTGTTACAGTAGACAGCCTGAGAGCTGTCTCCCATCACTGTCTGTCCCTCTCTGTTACAGTAGACAGCCTGAGAGCTGTCTCCATCACTGTCTGTCCCTCTCTGTTACAGTAGACAGCCTGAGAGGTGTCCCCATCACTGTCTGTCCCTCTCTGTTACAGTAGACAGTCTGAGAGCTGTCCCCATCACTGTCTGTCCCTCTCTGTTACAGTAGACAGCCTGAGAGCTGTCCCCATCACAGCCTGTCCCTCTCTGTTACAGTAGACAGTCTGAGAGCTGTCTCCATCACTGTCTGTCCCTCTCTGTTACAGTAGACAGCCTGAGAGGTGTCCCCATCACTGTCTGTCCCTCTCTGTTACAGTAGACAGTCTGAGAGCTGTCCCCATCACTGTCTGTCCCTCTCTGTTACAGTAGACAGCCTGAGAGGTGTCCCCATCGCAGCCTGTCCCTCTCTGTTACAGTAGACAGCCTGAGAGCTGTCCCCATCGCAGCCTGTCCCTCTCTGTTACAGTAGACAGCCTGAGAGGTGTCCCCATCACTGTCTGTCCCTCTCTGTTACAGTAGACAGCCTGAGAGGTGTCTCCATCACAGCCTGTCCCTGTCTGTTACAGTAGACAGTCTGAGAGGTGTCCCCATCACAGCCCGTCCCTCTCTGTTACAGTAGACAGTCTGAGAGCTGTCCCCATCACAGCCTGTCCCTCTCTGTTACAGTAGACAGTCTGAGAGCTGTCCCCATCACAGTCTGTCTCTCTCTGTTACAGTAGACAGTCTGAGAGCTGTCCCCATCACAGCCTGTCCCTCTCTGTTACAGTAGACAGTCTGAGAGCTGTCCCCATCACTGTCTGTCCCTCTCTGTTACAGTAGACAGCCTGAGAGGTGTCTCCATCACTGTCTGTCCCTCTCTGTTACAGTAGACAGCCTGAGAGCTGTCCCCATCACTGTCTGTCCCTCTCTGTTACAGTAGACAGTCTGAGAGGTGTCCCCATCACTGTCTGTCCCTCTCTGTTACAGTAGACAGTCTGAGAGCTGTCCCCATCACAGCCTGTCCCTCTCTGTTACAGTAGACAGTCTGAGAGCTGTCCCCATCACTGTCTGTCCCTCTCTGTTACAGTAGACAGCCTGAGAGCTGTCCCCATCACTGTCTGTCCCTCTCTGTTACAGTAGACAGCCTGAGAGCTGTCCCCATCACTGTCTGTCCCTCTCTGTTACAGTAGTCAGTCTGAGAGGTGTCCCCATCACAGCCTGTCCCTCTCTGTTACAGTAGACAGTCTGAGAGCTGTCCCCATCACTGTCTGTCCCTCTCTGTTACAGTAGACAGTCTGAGAGCTGTCTCCATCACTGTCTGTCCCTCTCTGTTACAGTAGACAGCCTGAGAGGTGTCCCCATCACAGCCTGTCCCTCTCTGTTACAGTAGACAGTCTGAGAGGTGTCTCCATCACTGTCTGTCCCTCTCTGTTACAGTAGACAACCTGAGAGGTGTCCCCATCACTGTCTGTCCCTCTCTGTTACAGTAGACAGCCTGAGAGGTGTCCCCATCACAGCCTGTCCCTCTCTGTTACAGTAGACAGTCTGAGAGCTGTCCCCATCACTGTCTGTCCCTCTCTGTTACAGTAGACAGCCTGAGAGCTGTCCCCATCACAGCCTGTCCCTCTCTGTTACAGTAGACAGTCTGAGAGCTGTCCCCATCACTGTCTGTCCCTCTCTGTTACAGTAGACAGTCTGAGAGCTGTCCCCATCACAGCCTGTCCCTCTCTGTTACAGTAGACAGTCTGAGAGCTGTCCCCATCACTGTCTGTCTCTCTCTGTTACAGTAGACAGTCTGAGAGCTGTCCCCATCACAGCCTGTCTCTCTCTGTTACAGTAGACAGTCTGAGAGCTGTCCCCATCACTGTCTGTCCCTCTCTGTTACAGTAGACAGTCTGAGAGCTGTCTCCATCACTGTCTGTCCCTCTCTGTTACAGTAGACAGTCTGAGAGGTGTCCCCATCACTGTCTGTCCCTCTCTGTTACAGTAGACAGCCTGAGAGCTGTCCCCATCACTGTCTGTCCCTCTCTGTTACAGTAGACAGTCTGAGAGGTGTCCCCATCACAGCCTGTCCCTCTCTGTGACAGTAGACAGTCTGAGAGCTGTCCCCATCGCTGTCTGTCCCTCTCTGTTACAGTAGACAGTCTGAGAGCTGTCTCCATCACTGTCTGTCCCTCTCTGTTACAGTAGACAGCCTGAGAGGTGTCCCCATCACAGCCTGTCCCTCTCTGTTACAGTAGACAGTCTGAGAGCTGTCCCCATCACAGCCTGTCCCTCTCTGTTACAGTAGACAGCCTGAGAGGTGTCCCCATTGCAGCCTGTCCCTCTCTGTTACAGTAGACAGCCTGAGAGGTGTCCCCATCACAGCCTGTCCCTCTCTGTTACAGTAGACAGTCTGAGAGCTGTCCCCATCGCTGTCTGTCCCTCTCTGTTACAGTAAACAGTCTGAGAGCTGTCCCCATCACTGTCTGTCCCTCTCTGTTACAGTAGACAGCCTGAGAGGTGTCCCCATCCCTGTCTGTCCCTCTCTGTTACAGTAGACAGTCTGAGAGCTGTCCCCATCACTGTCTGTCCCTCTCTGTTACAGTAGACAGCCTGAGAGGTGTCCCCATCCTTGTCTGTCCCTCTCTGTTACAGTAGACAGTCTGAGAGCTGTCCCCATCACTGTCTGTCCCTCTCTGTTACAGTAGACAGTCTGAGAGCTGTCCCCATCACTGTCTGTCCCTCTCTGTTACAGTAGACAGTCTGAGAGCTGTCCCCATCACTGTCTGTCCCTCTCTGTTACAGTAGACAGCCTGAGAGCTGTCCCCATCACTGTCTGTCCCTCTCTGTTACAGTAGACAGCCTGAGAGCTGTCCCCATCACTGTCTGTCCCTCTCTGTTACAGTAAACAGTCTGAGAGCTGTCCCCATCACAGCCTGTCCCTCTCTGTTACAGTAGACAGTCTGAGAGCTGTCCCCATCACAGCCTGTCCTTCTCTGTTACAGTAGACAGTCTGAGAGCTGTCCCCATCACAGCCTGTCCCTCTCTGTTACAGTAGACAGTCTGAGAGCTGTCCCCATCACTGTCTGTCCCTCTCTGTTACAGTAGACAGTCTGAGAGCTGTCCCCATCACTGTCTGTCCCTCTCTGTTACAGTAGACAGCCTGAGAGGTGTCCCCATCACTGTCTGTCCCTCTCTGTTACAGTAGACAGCCTGAGAGGTGTCTCCATCACTGTCTGTCCCTCTCTGTTACAGTAGACAGTCTGAGAGCTGTCTCCATCACTGTCTGTCCCTCTCTGTTACAGTAAACAGCCTGAGAGGTGTCTCCATCACTGTCTGTCCCTCTCGGTTACAGTAGACAGTCTGAGAGCTGTCCCCATCACTGTCTGTCCCTCTCTGTTACAGTAGACAGTCTGAGAGGTGTCTCCATCACTGTCTGTCCCTCTCTGTTACAGTAGACAGCCTGAGAGCTGTCCCCATCACTGTCTGTCCCTCTCTGTTACAGTAGACAGCCTGAGAGGTGTCTCCATCACTGTCTGTCCCTCTCTGTTACAGTAGACAGTCTGAGAGGTGTCCCCATCACTGTCTGTCCCTCTCTGTTACAGTAGACAGTCTGAGAGGTGTCTCCATCACTGTCTGTCCCTCTCTGTTACAGTAGACAGCCTGAGAGCTGTCCCCATCACTGTCTGTCCCTCTCTGTTACAGTAGACAGCCTGAGAGCTGTCCCCATCGCAGCCTGTCCCTCTCTGTTACAGTAGACAGCCTGAGAGGTGTCCCCATCACTGTCTGTCCCTCTCTGTTACAGTAGACAGCCTGAGAGCTGTCCCCATCGCAGCCTGTCCCTCTCTGTTACAGTAGACAGCCTGAGAGGTGTCCCCATCACTGTCTGTCCCTCTCTGTTACAGTAGACAGTCTGAGAGGTGTCCCCATCACTGTCTGTCCCTCTCTGTTACAGTAGACAGTCTGAGAGGTGTCTCCATCACTGTCTGTCCCTCTCTGTTACAGTAGACAGCCTGA